>PVJX010004954.1:0-89537 GCA_004027295.1 Dolichotis patagonum
TAGCTGGCTTCTGGGTTTTGAGTCTGTTGCAAGATTCTAACTTTTCAATTTATTAGAGATAAGAAGTTGCTGCCTATTTGGTCTTGCCCTTTGTTCTTTGACACTGGCCTATAGTATTGTTTATGACCCTTAGGTAGTTTCTGTCTTGACATACCAGGAAGAACAACTGATGAGAATAATTATGTCATCTTTGCTAAAATAGTACATTTAGTAATAACAATAGCATCAAATACAGCCTGAAAATAACTAAGTGTGGTAAGTATTAATTTGCCTCCTTTAACTATTATAACCTAGATTTGTCATTATATAACAAAATCTAAAACAAACCAGAAAGCTGTGTACAGAAAATATGACCTTAATATGGTGATTTCACCGTCAGGAGGGAAAATTTAAAAGGGGATGGGGGAAAATAGAGGAATGAAAAAGAGAAAGAGATTAGAAGCAAGGTTGGAGGACAAGGGAAAATTGTGCAAATTCTGGGAAACTGGTGAAGAAGATAGGAAGGAAAGACAGAAGGAAATAATAAAAACAAGAACAGAACAACAACAAAAAACTGGAAATAGTGTTCATAGTTATAAAAAGAGGCACAAACAATCAAGAAGTAAAAATAGAAGAAAAAATGTCTACTTTAGGGCATGTGTCTGCTGTAAGTGGTAGACAGAGTGGGCAGACAGAGCCCAGACCCATGTTGATTAATTTCAGCAGGCTAACCATAGATTTATGGTGATGTAGTGGATAATCCCAGCTGGACTGGACCTGAAGTTCAGGTGCATTTCTGGCTGTGAAACTGGGACTCAGTTGGGTCAGCCTACAGTATATCATAGGCCTCCTCTGGCTGTAACTCAGCTCCCTGCTGATTTGAACTCCATTCCACTTTATCCTGGTACTTGGAGCCACTAAATGCCTCCAGCCCGCGTCTTTTCTCAGTTCTGAGCTCAGTTGGCCCCTCTCCAAGATGACAATCAACCGATCGCCCTCTCCTGGAGGATATCTGACCCGGAATAACTCACCAGCTACTGAAATCTGATATGTCCACTGCTCTGTTCTACTGGTGCATTTATCCACGGAGGCATCTGAAGTTACCAGTAGTCACCATGTCTGCTGGTTCTAGCCACCCCTTCCATGCCGGCTGTCAGGCCCAAGGAGAAAGTGCTGCTTGCTGCTGCCTTCTGCATTGAGCTCTCTTTCTTTGCTCTCCCTCTGGGCTCCTTTTTTCTTTAGATCCTCACTGGGAGCAGGGGACCCATTTTCTTCTTTCTTCTCTTCCTCATGTTGCTATATTCCACTGTCTGGATACCAAATATCAGTGAGGCTCTTTCTCTGCTGCTCACTACTTTGTTGTCTTTTTTGGCTTTGTTGATCTTTTCTATTGTATGCTTATTTTTTTCTATTATCTTGATCATTTTCACCCTTTTCCATCTTTTTTGTTATTTTGTTGTTTCCCCATCAATGCTTGGATAATTCTAATTTTCTTTTTTTCTGACACATGCATCATAAGGCTAAACTTTATACATCATTGGTTCTTTAAAAAAGTGCTGCCATTTAGTTCCAAGTTTTTAAGCTTTTCATCATGATTTCTGGGTTTTAAAATGTCTTCATTTTGCTTGTTTTGGAGGATGTCTTGCTGTTTCCAGCATGTAGGCTAGCAGTTATTTTATTTCAGCACTTTCAAGAATGACTGTTTTCCTATGGTTTCTATTGCCCAGCATAATATTTTGAGATTTATCTATTATTTTTGTATATCAGTTGCTTATTCTGTTTAATTTTTGAGTAGTATCCATTGTGTGGATATACCATGGTTTGTTATCCATTCATCCATTTATTGATAACTGAGTTGTTTCCAGGTTTTGATTGTTACCAATAAAGCTGCACAAATCTTGTGATGATGTATGTTTTTATTTCTTGGGTATAAATACCTAGGAAGTGACAGTTAGCCTCCTATGGTATGAATATGTTTGACTGTATAAGAAATTGTCACACTGGGGTTGGGGATTTAGCTCAGCAGCATAAGGACCTGCCTTGCAAGCATGTGGTCATGAGTTTGATCCCCGATACCAATTAAAAAAAAAAAAGAAAAGAAATTGTCACACTGTGCTCCATGCCATTGTACCATTTTGCTTTCCCACTTGCACATCTGTGAGTTCCAGTAGGTCCACACCCCTGTCAACACTTGGTTTCATTTTTTGACTCTCAATCCTTTAAATTATATTTATTCTAATGCATATTAATTTAACTAGTCACTATCTTCTCATTATTGATTTCTGAGGATTCTATTATCTCTACATCTTTTCACCTGTCTATTTTTAAACTATAGCCACTCTACTTTATACACACAAAGTGTATCTCACTGTGACTTTGATATTTATTTCCTTGATGACTAATGATGTTGAACATACTTTTATGTGCTTATTGGCCATTTGTGTATACTTTTATGTGGAGTATCTATTCAAATCATTTGTCCATAAAATTACATTTGATATTTATTTTTGTATAAACTAAAATGAGTCACACAGAGGTGAGTAATTGAAGATCATATAACAATTACAGTACTTGATGGTCTTTCACATACCCTTGCTGTAGTGTAAGGCAGGTATGGGGCTCTGAGCCTTTTTATCCTTGTAGTGACATTGACAGTCTTATTCTTTCTAAAACCTGCTTTTTGGTACCATATGTTCTGTTTCCACCACCACTGGCTTTCCCTTTATTTCAGATCTTTCCCTCTCCCTCACACTCAGCCTGCTATGTTTTGTCTTGGTAGTTTTCTTTCCATCTCTGTTGTCATTGCGTCTGATTAAGGACAAACTCTGGCCATTTTATAGTTTGGATCCAACTTTTTTCCACCGAATGATATTTCTAAATTGCCAATCAGACTACTTTCTTTCCCTGCTCAGAAATCAGCATGTAGGCTTCTTGTCGCCTATGAAAGGACATTTAAAGTGAGCAAGGATTCTAGACCTTTCAAAACATTCTCCATTGCTCATTCATTCACTTCTCACTATCTCTCTTGCATTTTGCATCTCTGCAAAAGAAAACTATGTGCACTTTTCTGATCATTCTATATTCTTTCACATTCTCCTGTCTTTGACTATGTCACTTCATTTGCCTGGAATGTCAATCACTTATTTACTCCATTTTTCTTTTCAGGGTACTGTTTTAGGTACTGAGCACAGAGAGAACCCAGTGACTGAGGAGGCCAATCCACAGGATCAACGCAGCTTTAATTCCTCCTTCCTGTTCCCTTCCTGACGGCTGCCTCTGGGAAGGAATCTTGTATGCGAGTTATTGGGATTTTAACACTGGGGCTGTAGGACAAACCAAGGCTTCATTAACAGACAGAAGATATCACTCAGCTCACCTTATCTTACACTCAGGACGGGGACTGAGATCTTTGGCCTTCTTTTGGCCTTGTACACAGAAGATGCATGATCAGGGGAAAGGCTACAATACTTTGGTTCAGTTTGGTCATTACCCTGAATGAGCTAGTGAGACTGTGACGCATAGGGGCAATGCAAATGCCAGCAAGTTGTACCTACATATGATCCCTGTCTACACTGGCCGGCAAATTTAGCCTAACTCGTTTCATAACAAAAGAAAGTAATGAAGGCAAGTAATAGCCATGAGAAGCCAAAATGTCGGTCTTTTCATACATATGTGTCTTTAATCCTTTGTGCAGCTGAGCTTGGCAGTTTCTTATCCCTTGCTTTGTTAGGAAATTTTTAACTTTAAACACACAGCAACAACTCCACAGCAGGTGGAGTAACTTGTCCAGGGCCACACAGCTAAAAAGTGGCAGATTCAGGTACCCAAGTCTGAACACCCAAAAGTGCAGGATCTTTTCACGGTATGCAGCTGCCAAATTCACTCTGCTCAGTGCACTGGGGGCTCCTGGTGGCTCAGGTTGTCAGGTGGTCAGGCACGCCTTAAGGAGCAGATGGGCCACTGGGACAGATCTTCACCTGTGCCCCAGTGAAATGCTGTCACCCCCGCAGGGCACACAGCCTGCTCTGTCTAAAGGGAAGAGGCCTCCGGAGAAGGAGTGGGTGCTTTCCCTTTGTCTCTTATCTGATGAATGCTTTAGGGAGGAGACTGTTCAGCGAGCCCCACTTTAATTACACACAGGAAAGAGGAGCTGCTAAAAGTGCCTCTCTTGGATTATTCATGAAGATGAGAGGAAGGAGCTTCCTCATAAAGACCTGCAGAGCGCAGGAAGCTGGCTGTGCAAAGAAAAGGAGGGAGAAATGACTGGAGGGGGAGGGGTGGGGGGGAAGGGGCCAGGGCTGCTGTGGCTGCTGGAGCACATGTGTGTGGGGTGTCCTAAGTCAGGGAAGCAGACAGCCAGGGAAGACTGAAGGAACACACAGGCTGTTCACTGTCACAACCTGTCACCGCCACAAACCTTGGATGCTGGGGCTCCTGCTTCTGCTGCTGGAGGCACATTTCTCCTGATGTTCATGCTCACACTGGCCCCAGCTGAGCAGTGGTGTGGGATTCTACATGTACCTGGCACTGGGAGCTCTACAAGGTGAACCCCGGCCACGCAGCTGCTGTGACTTATAAAACGTATTTTTTACCCTGTGGGATTGTGTCCTTGCTAAACATCCCCCTGTTATCTGTTGACTCTTTTATACCTTAGCTGTCTTCCATCTTCACCCTCAATTTATGAATAAAACTCCCTTTTCCTTGATGTTGCCTCTTCTCTGAAAGCCTCAGTTTACTCAGATGTCCAGACGAGGACAGCGCCATCTTCCTCGTGATGTTGGCGAGGTGGACTGAGGTCCCCTGGGAGAGCATGGCCAGATCCCAAGAGGTTTGTGGTCAGTGGAATCTCTCTTTCTTTGCGTCTTTTTTCTTTCAGTCTTCCTTCTAGAACTGTCCTGTCCAATACGGCAACCACTGGCCACAGGTGGCTACTGATGTGTGACAGTGTTGTGACTGTGTATTAGAACCCACAAGGCTCATCGTTCTTGAAACTCTTGCTCTGGGCTACGTTTGAACCCTTGTTTGTTTTCCCCATCTCAATTTATATCATGCTCCTCTTCTTCTGACACGCCCCAAAGTGAATTTATGCATGCCATGTAGTGTGTATCCACACACGCGTTAGTAACTTTATTGAGATATAATTCACATACTGTAAACTTCATCCCTTTAAAGTACACAATTCACTGTCTTTAGTCAGAAAACTATACAGTCAACATCACTGGTACTGAAACAATTTCATTATCCCCAAAAGAACCCCAGCCACTTCCTGTTGCTTTTCTAGCCCCAAGAAACTGGTGATCTGTTTTCTGTCTATAGCTTTGTCTATTCTAGACATTTCCTATAAATGGAATAGCATAGTTTGTGTGTGGTTTTTTCATATGGACCATCCCGATCATTCTGCCATTCAGCCTATTTTGTGTGATGTAGTGACAAATAAGCACACAAAAGCGATTTTATTTATCTCCATGTAATCTTCATGATCACTCTGGGATGTAGATATTGTCTCTATTTCACAGGCCAGGAACCTAATGCAGAGGGATTTGTGTAACTGGCCTAAGGTCACCTATCTTTTCAGTGAGAGAACTGGAACTAATTAAGCCCAGAGTGCTTCATTAAACACACGCACACACACACACACACACACACACACACACACACCGAAAAGATCCTCCAGGGTTAGGATTCATGAGTATCTTTTTCACCTCTGAACCAAGCAGAGTAACACACTCACGTGTGTGTTGGGAAATGAATGAAGGATCCAGGCGATTCATCCACTGAGCTTTCAAATGGTAGGGAGCAGCTGGGGTGCTCCGTGCTCGAGGTAGGGGTCTGGCAGCCACAGGCTGCTCATGCCATTGCTGAGCTGAGCAGGAGCATGGTCCAGCAGGGGTTGTCCCCCTTGCTGTGCAGTGCATGCTGCCTGTCCTGGGGACACATACCTCCAGGTCCAGCGCTCCTCACCAGGCCACTCCTGTGCCACTGGGGAGCAGTGGCAGAACCTCCCAGGGCACCTGTGGGGGCTGCATTCTTTGGGAGGGCAGCGTTCTACAAATCAGGATTGATGGCAGTTAGAGCTCAGTGGTGACTGAGTCACCCAGGGTAATTTAAAATATGAATTGACTTCTCAACTAGAGACAGAGTCTATGTCCTGCTTCTTCTTTGTGCTTCATTGTGCATATTACTTCATGTGGAAAGTTGACAGGCAAATTAATGCTCTGCATAGCCCAGTTTGGAGGAATAGACTGGGCTCTCGCTTGTCATGCAAAATCAGGATAGCAGGAGGCTGGTCATGGGGCCAAAGCAAGGGAGAGCCCGAGGTATCAGGTATCTGAACCTCTCCGACTTGGGTATGAGCCAGATCAGTTCTATGGGCTCTGGGACTGGAAGATTGTTATCATTCATTCACTGAGCTCTATGGCTGTATGGTATCCAAGCAGTGACAGTGGGTGAAAGGGTAAGTCAAACACAATCAGATACACCAAATCCACATTTTCTGGCAAGGATGCTCCTTTCTCCGAGAATTCTGGAAGCAGCTTACTTACCCTCTGTTTCTGACAGTCTCTTTGCAATTGCTTGTGGAGTTCTCTTCTGACTTCCAATCACTTACTTAAGTGCTGTGGCCATTTACTATGATAGGTCAACTTCATTGGATTAAGAAACATCTAGTAGATTAGTAAAGGACATTCTCGGGTATATCTGGGTGGGTCACAGAGATGTGACCCGAGGTACTATAAACGGTCCCTCACCAGTTCCTCTCTAGCACTGTTCCCCTCCTCTGTTTTCTAGCCATCATGAAGTAAGTGGTTTTGCTCTGCCATGGCCTTCTACTATTGTGTTCCTGTCTTGGGGCCAGATGATAATGGACTGAATCTTCCCAAACATGAGCTAAATTACATCTTTCTTCCTTTAAGCTGTATTGGGTGTCATGTCCAGAAATGGGAAAGCTGACCAATACAGATGACTTCAATGCAAAAGGTCCTGATGGGTTCTGCTGAGAACCCACCTCTGGTTCATCATGCAACACTCCTCTTTGTTCCATAAATTTTTTGCCCATGGACTTCCTTGTAGTCCTCCTCACTTTGCTCTACCTCAGTATCTTTGTACACAGTGACTTCATTCTGGAATATACTTCATTTCCATTTTCTCTAGGCCAAACTTCACTCCATTTACATGTCACTTCCTTGGGGAGACATTTTCTGATTTCACACCTCTGACCTGGTGGCATTATCTAGAGTCAACATCCTATATTTCTCTATCAACAGCATTTGTCAAAATGGGAATTAAATAATTAGTCTGTAATTGGTTGCTTAATGATTACTTTTTCTGGTATACTATGGGCTCTGAGAGAGCAAAGGCTGTGTGGTCTTAGGCACCTTTGTGCAGGGTTGAGCTCATTGCCTGGCATATAAGTCCTCAGGAAACATATCGGATTGATGAATATCATTCTTGGAAGGTGGTTACTTCTGAGGTTTTTAAACTTAGCAGTTCCAGGATAAACTTGCTGTTTGCTAAATACATTCAGTACTGAGAATCACGTTATAACCTATGAAGCCAGACACCATGCAGTGTAATCTTGCTGCAGTATCCCATGCAAAGAAACACGCGAGCTCAGCAATCAAAAGAAACTTTCTTTCCATTCCTAGCTCATATCCTTTCTGTATTCTGACTTCCTTACCCCAAACATTTTATTTGACAGATTTGACATAACTCTCTGGCTGCTGGATTGATCTAGGGGCAGGATGACAGTCCCTAATAGCCAGGGACTTGTGGGTAGATTAGTTAGGAGACTGTTACTATGGTCCAGAGAAGAGATTATGGGAACATAGAAACCAATGAGATGGGCGATTTTAAGATTTTTTTTAGGAGTTAAAATTGCTAAGGAGTGTCAAGGACAGTGACACCCTACGTCAATCTCAAGCCAGACAATTAATCTAAGTCATTGATGGTCATTCCATTATTCTATATGTGAGATAATGAGCTTTTCCTAGGACTTTGAGCCATTTGGTTGAATTTTTCTATTACTTGCTGTAGAAATCACACTGACTGACTAAGGGGGGATGATGTTGGCTCAGTGGGCCCAGAAATGCCTCTGGCTCGCTGGAGGCTATCCAGTAACAGGAGCCGTGGAGGCAGCACTGTGTGCCTTAGATACCTTGTGGGGCTTCCCTGCTTCCCTGTGGGCCTGTTAGGGATGCAGCCGAGGCAGAAGGTGGGAAGCTGAGAAGGGGCAGAAAATGACCCTGATCAAACATTAGTGAATCCTTCTTTTGGACATTCAAGAAACATTGCAATGGAAAGGTAAAAGTGACTTTAAATTATGTTCATGCCGTTAGACAATACATTTGGAGGAACTTTTTTCTCTCTCGAATTGATGCTACACTGCAATAATAGTAATGGAAATCAGCATGTAAGAAAGGGAGAAAAAAAGAATTTTCTATTATCTCACAACCAAAACAATCAAAATATTTTCTTTGTTCATGCATCCTTGAAATTCTTGCCAATATTCATGCAAAAACGTACACAATGGGAATGATAACCAGGCATCATTAATGTCTTTACTGAGGTGTAACGTCCATGCTGGGAAGTGCTTGTGTCTGCATGGTTTGATGATTTTTCATATGTGCTCATGCTTGTGACTGTCCCCTAGCTCGAGATATTAAAAATTTTATAGTTTGCTTTTTAAATTGAATACATATCAGAAGCATGTTGTCCTGTTGTGTATCCTAGGGATTTTTTTTTTTTTTAGTATGCTACATGGTATTTGTACTGCTCATTATTGAAGGCTTTGAAAGTTTAATCAGATGGCTATATCACAGAAAGCCAGGCCAACCTACTTCATTAGACCTTAGGGTTGTTAAATTCTTCCAAATTGTAAATAATATTTCAACAATCTGCATAGCATAGGCTAGAAATTGGCAGTGTGTAGGCTGGATTCTGCCCACACACTCATTTTGCTAGGTTTGCATGGTGTTGGCACACATAGTTTTGTTGTTGTTATTTTTAAAGAATATTTGAGTTTTGTTCCAAACTTTAAAACCCCAGAGAGCTCACATGGACATTTTGATTTTTATTTCCTTGATGAAGCAGATGTAGTTTCATGGGCCACATTCCCAGCAGTGGCAGTGGCAGTCCTGTGGAGCTAAGTAAGGGCTGCCCTCCATGTTAGGGGCATTTGCTCTTCAGTTTTCCATAGTCCGCACTGTGGGAGACCACAATTTATAAACTGACATAGTGTCTGTTCTAGGCTGTTCTTACCCTGCCTGCTTTATAGACCTGTTTTAGAATGTGGAAATCTTGTTCAAGGTGATTAGAACTCAGGCATGGGGATGGATTTTGGCTTGTTTTCTTTATGATATTAAACTTTTCCCTTCTATCATTGCTTCTACACTGTTCCAGGCTAAGCACCCTACCTCCTTTCCCTGCTTTGGCTAATAAAATGGTGGCTTGTTGGAGATTCTAGGCCTTTTGTTCCCTGAGAGCAACTGGTCATCCTAGATCTCCGCCATGCACCTCTTCTTTGTCTCTTGTTCTTTTCTTTCTTTCCCTCCTTCTGCAGTAACCCAGGCAGGAGACTGAAGGTTTACTGCAAGCGTTCCCAATATCCCATGACTCTCAGTTTTCTCCTATCAGTATTCATTCATAATTTATAACACCTGCCTGAATTTAGTAGGTATTTGCCTTTGCCATTCCAGGCATATGGCATTGCTTTCCATGGTATCTCTAAGGAGGTCATTCATGCGTGAGACTGCTGATAACTCAAAGAAAATAATAAATACAAGCATGTTTAGAACATTGCAGTGAAAAGGGGCACAACTATTATGTCCAAGGGATCCAGAGCCAATCCCAGCTCATAACTGTCCTGGTCATGTCTTCCATGAGCCTTGGCTTATTCAGGTTTCAAATGGGAGTGATTCCCACTTCATGGAGCAATTGGAAGGACTTAATAATGGTTGGCATACAGTAGCCAATCCATAAATGAGAGCTAAGTAAAAAAATACTATGGAACTTATTCTTGATAGTTAATTTACCCAATTCTAATTCTTGGATGGCAAAATTTATTTTTTCAAAAATAAGATTTGATTCCCTCTGAATTTGCTGTACATTCAAAAGGTCACCATAGACACCTATAACGTTTTAATAACAGCAACAATAATCGTAAGTGGATAAAATTTAATAATGTTATATCTGAGTGTCTAAAGAGTGACCTTAATATTATGATTTAATTGAAACCATAAATTAAAATGTGCTGTACTGCTCGACCATGCTAAGGAGGTTAAGATGGGAGAGAGCTAGTCCTTAACCTTGTTTGAACTGATGTTTCTTGAAGAGGATCAGTCTTCAGCTGTTTCATTTGGTCTTTTTCAGTTGTTGTTAAAAGGTCTGGAGATTCTTTGTGGAGCATCTATAATCATGCATAAAGTTTTGACCCCAGTATTTGGACAGCATAAAATATTGGCTTTAGTAGAAGAAACCTTTCCTAGAAGAAGCTTCTTTGTCTTTCTTTTAGTTTGTAGTTCCACTGTCTACTGGAAACCTATTGGAAATTCTTTCCCATGTCCAATTCAACAGGAAGTCCGTCAGTTCTTTGTAAATGTCCTGTTATTCAGTTTACTTTTATCTCAACTGATGCCGCTTCACCTGGGCCACAGTGCACTATCCACACAGCAGCCAGGATGATCTTTTAAAATTTCAGCTCATGTTACACTACTCTGCTTCTTAAAATTCTTTTGTGACTCCCATTTCCCTTCAAATGGAATCCAAACTCCTTATCTCAGTACAGGAGGTTCTGCATGGTGGTCCCCCATCTCTACAACTTCATCTCATGCAGCATCTCCTCTCCTTGTTCATTATACTCCGGGCACATCCTTCATGACAAATTCTTTCCCAAAAGAGGCTTTGCATATGCCATACTCCTGGCTAAATTGCTGCCCCTATTCCCAGCACCTGTCTCTTTGTAAGGTTGGCTTCTCTAGGTCTTAAATTAATGTCACACTCCCACTCTATCTAAAGAGGCTTTCAGGTTTTTTTCTTATACATCTTATTCTTGCTTCACACTCCTACACAACCTCCCTAATGGTAACATGTTTTCTTACTGTGATATACGTTTCATAGGGACCATGAGCACATCTTTCTCATTTGTCAGTTATGTCTTCATCTGGTAGCACATTCCTAAGCATACACTGGGCATCGATAAGTCTGTATTGAAGGAATGAATAAATGGGTGGCTGTAACTACTGTGGGAGAATTTAGGGTAGTCACAGGAAGGTTTTTCTAGAATGTGATAACTAGAAAGAGCTTCAACACAACTAGCTAAACCAGAATGTTGGCATTGCTCACAGAAGGAAGTGTTTCAAAGAGTCTAGAAAAGTTGAAAGCCAAAGACTTATATGTGGTCAGCTTATCTCTCGTACTGTCCAGGGCATGGTTAAAGCAATGATGAATTAGCACTTACATTTTGCCTTAGAAAGTAATGGTGTGGCCTTTGATTTATCAGTCAATGCCTTGTGACTTTGGTTAACAAGAATAAGATCTCTTGAACCTAATCGATTCTAATTTAGTCATCTGAGGGTCTGATGTGTCTTTGTCTGGTGATTGACCCACTGGTCTTGACTCGACTCTCTTTATACTCTTACTCAAGATGTTCAGCTCTGGTCTTATCTATTTTCAATCACTTTGTGGCCTTGGCCCTTTCTTTTCTCTACAATCTCCCTTCTTCCTATCATACACCTTAATGTAAACTCAATGTACAGATTTTAAACTTAAGAAGTGGTAAACCACCGTACATCTTCATATCAATAAATTAAAATGAACTGATTTTTAGATACCCTTATAAGCTAGTTGGCATCTCCTACTGGTGAAGTGTTATATTACTACCTAGGTGTTATAAACGTCCAAGAAATAAAACAAGAAGGAAACAAAATCCTGAGACTTCTGAAGTGACACCTACAGACTAATCAGATGTGGAAAATACTGAGTTCTACGATAGACAAACAAGACATAATTAGTAAAATGAAAAATCTGCAAAAGAAAAATAAACTTCTAAATGTAGGGAGTTTTCCTCTTATGGTCTGGGCGAGCAAGTTTCTTTCTGTTACTCTGGAAAATATGAAGGCAATTATTCTTCCTGGTCCCCATTTTAAGCTCTCTGGCCTAGGTTTAGTCATTATTTCAAGACCACAGGGACTCTCCCAGGAGCTCTTGCTGGTACTGTGTAATTCATGGCTCACGAGAACCAGAGTGCTCAGAATTCTAGATCACACAGGCCGTGTGGCTGGTTGCCACATCCACTTCCTATCTCAGGCCTGACTACACATGAAGTCTTAGGCTAAGTTATGAAATTGAGTGTGTCCATTATCTATGAGCTTATTTATCTTCTCTGCACCGCACACAGCTCTGAGAACCTGCAGCAATTCCCTTTCCCTTGGGACCGCTACTCTCATCTTTATAAAAGGAACAAAGTAGAAATACTGGTGGTAATGGCAGTGATGACAGTATCCATAAAGGTTCACCCAAGAAATCACAAAAGCCTGGGTTCGCATCCCCGCTTTCCTACATATTGCGTGTGTGTCACTCTGAACTTCAGTTTCCTCATTATGATTTTAAAATTGCAATGTCATTTTGATGATGCAGTAAAGATATACAAAGTGGCTTTCATCCTCATGAAACACTCTTTGCTCCCTTTATCAGGTATATTGACCTGTTTCAAAGTCACCTGGAAAGGGTTTAAACTGAGAAATACTGCTTCAGTGATGTCATGTCAGGCAGCGGGAGGCCTGGATATTTTTGGGTTTCAGCTTCTCCTTGTGCTTCTGACATTATAGTATGGAGGCGGGCTCCTGTTCTACCTGCACATAATGGTTGCTGGGCTCTGCCACTGCCGTTTTTGGTATGATGAGCACCCTGGCCCTTGCTCTAGCCTAGACTGGTAACTGATCCTGTTCAGAGGCTTGATGGAAAAGAGATTCATTGGTTAAATTCCATTCAGTTCTATTAAATATTTCCCGAGTCTCTTCCTCTCTGGCTCCTTCACCACTGTCACGGTTCAGGAACTCATCATTTCCTGCACACATCACTGCATCAGCCTCCCTAACAGGTCTCCCTGCTGCTGGGCTCTTCCTGTCCTATCCATCTTTCACACAGCAGGCAGAGCAATCTTCGAAAAACATGCATATGATGCTGTCAGCTCTTTGCCTTCAGTGGCAATGTGCTTTCTAACCACAGCAGCATTCAGCTTCTGGTATCATGACAGACTGGCTTGTCACATCAATTCTAAGGCAGATTCATCCTTCCATGGAGTAAATATTTATTGAACATCTACTGTATGTCAGCCACTGGTATGGTGTTTGGGTTACTCCAGTAAACAAGACAGACAAAGATGTCCATAGTGTCAGAAACTTGTTACTAACAAGAGCCTTAAAGATGATGAATAATTTATTTGAGTCTTATGCAGGATACATTTTATTTCTATAATATTACCCTAAATCACTTGCGTGGTGAGATGCTTTTTGGTGGGAAGTGAAAAGGGGGATTTATAGCTAGCAGTAGGGGAATTACGTGTAAATCTATGTATGCCTTTGGCAATGTGCATATGAGCAATATCACAGTTTTTCTGAAGGAAATATGCTAAATATTGCTGCTTGTCCACAAGACTTAGTATAAGATACTTTAACTTTCATTGCCTGTCTTCTGTTTACCCCACCAGGCTTATTCTTTAACCCACCCTGTCTTGCACTATATATTTACTGGTTCTTATCTTTTGAGAATATTTCATATTGGTTTAACTCCTGCAAAATAGAAAGATTTGCCCCAAGGTAACTGAAATGCATGAATCACTTTGTTCCAACCCCAGAGGTCCTATCCATGTGAGAGAAGGGCCTAAGCTCATACCGTAGGTTGAAAATAAGAAGTGACAGGGAAATTTGATGGGCCCACCGGTAAACAGCTAATAGGTCACATAAATAATATTGTAGACGAATTCATCTCGTGGCAGTTGATGAAAACAGACATCATCATATGGTAACAAATATGGCATGTTTATTGTTATGTTATTCAATCAAAAGTGTATTACAGATGCATTGGATTATGAAATCACTTTGGAGGATCTGGAAGAAATAAAATGTTATGTGGCGATGTGCTCCATTTCATCCATATGTGAGAAGAGAATGGATGAAAATGAAATGAAGGAAAGGATTTTTACCATCACCAAATATGAGACAGCTCTCAATAGGTGCTAGAGGAACCTAAGTCTGATGAATTGTTGCAGATGGTCAGAGTTGCTCTCACCACACAAGGTGCCCTTCCAACCACTCATGTTTGCTTCCTCAACTCAGCTACGCTCCCAAGTCATCTTGCACTCAGAGGACAGAGTTCCTCCCAATTCCTTCAGCCTCTGATGTTAGGTCTTGACTTCCTATGTGGAACACCAAAAGTGACAGTTGACACAACTGTGACAGCTTCAAGAGGGAGAAAAGAAGGGATCACAGAAGCTGCTCTGTATTGATTTTTAAAGAAAAATGTGAAAGAGAAAATCTCCAGTTAGCACAGATACAGCTTGGAGGCAAAGATCTGGTCAGGAGTCCACAGTTTGTGCGTGGATGGAGCTCCTCCTCTGTAGTTTCTTCCCGGGACGCTCACGTGTGGCCAGTTGTCCATCAGAACATGGTCTTCTCAGGGCTATGGGAGAACTGTGCAGAGTGAAAGACAACCCTCAGATGTATTTACATGCTGGGAAGCAAAAGAAAGCAGTAAGCATGAAAGCCTTGAATCACTCAGGAGAACATGAGGATGAATATAGCAAATAGGCCAAGGAGTTTATAGCCTCGGATTCTCTGTGGGACGATGTCTCAGGTTCTCAGGGACAGGACATATTACAGAGCTTGTCCCTTGTTCCTCTTCTGTACCCATAACCATGAATCAGCAGTTCTCCTTCCAAAAGGGCCATTGCAAAGTGCATTGGGCCTAAGAGTCAAGGCACCGGTGCCTGGACTTTCTGGTAGGAGACAAAATGCGGTGAAGGGCCAATCTAGGGCGATTCTCACTTTGCAATTAACCTTTGTCATTAGTGGCTCACTTACATCCAGCGGGCAGTGTGCACATGTTTGTGGTTATGTAACTGCCAAGCAGGGCTGGGCAAGGCGTTTGTTGGCATCCTAATTGCCTCCAATCACAGGGAAATGAATTGCAGTGAGAAGAGTAATGAGAAGTGGCGCACCCTGGCTGCCGGCCAAGGCTCCAGACTGTCAGCCGTGAAGCCCAGCAGTCTGCTTCCCGGGCGGGCGAATGCTGGAGGTGGTAGGGCTGCTGAAGGAAGGCTGTGGGGGTTAGGGGATTCTGGGGCCCAGGAAAAGAGCAGCTGAGTAAGGAAAAGGAGAGCTCTGATTTTCCTTCCTCTCATCCTTTCCTCTCTTCTGTGCCTAAAAGCTGTCTTAGAAGTTGCAGTAGGGTTCTCTAGAGAAACAAAATAATAGGAGAGAGAGAGACAGAGAGAAAATGAGGTATTGGCTGAGAATTCCTGCAGAGTATACCCATTTTCAAACCTGGAGAGCCAGGAATGCTGAATTTCATGTGAAAATCTGAAGACTGGGAGCCCCAAGGGTGTGAGAATATTGATGTCCTATCCATAGGGTCAGCCAGAGTGAATTCAAGCTTCCTTTTATTTTTTCTAATTTTATTTAAAGAGAAAAAAAAGCAATACAGAAAAAAGGGTAGAAATAATACAGAATTTCAAAAAAAAAAGTAAGAAATCACTAGTTGATCAATTACATATTGTCTTCTTAGAAATAGTTTTTCTTGTTACAAAATTAAGGCATACAAAGTGAACAAACAGTAAAGCTGTCAACAGTTCTGTTCAATGATCCAACAAAAACCTGGTAATATGGTTATCAATCCCACACACTTATACATGCAGTTATATCATTTAGAGCATTTTCTTTTCCTCTTTTTGCTTTTTAATACATTATCTGTTTAGTTATATTATGTTTCAGCTTTCTCAGTACCTTATTGATCTGTTTTGTTGTTGTTACTTCCTTTTTAGTCACCTTACATAATTCTTTTGTTTTGTTTTTGAGTTTCTCGTCATTCTTGTCACATGGATCAGCTTTGGTGGAGTTGGGAGTTTTTGGAGGTATTTTGTTACCTTATTTTCTCATGTTCTCTTGTTTTATTTTTATTTAATTTTTCTTAACTTGCAGGTAGTAATATACAACAAAACAGGATGGAAAAGCCAATTGAGACAGTGTGGTGAAATTGGCACAGAACATCATAGCAGGTCACCAGGACAACGGTAATAGGCAACATTGTATATCTCATTGTCTTCACAATAGTTGTTCTTCTACTAGGTACAGCAAAATCAAAAGCAATACACAACATTATAGAACATATCAACACAGAGTACTGAATAGAGCAACACCGTTAATCAGGACAAAGCAAAACGGCGATAAAAATATCTGCCTTCAGAGATAGTAGAAGGAAACTCCCCCGACTTGCTGTACCAAATATGGTCACCTCCTAAGAGATACCCAGATCCCTGGATCCCAATTGTTAACGGCGGGAGGGGGGGATACATTATGTTTGATTCTAAGCCTGCGACCCGGTAGGCAGCAGGCTGGTTGCTGGTTGGCTCAGTGCCCTAAGTTCCAACATGGCGTGGATCTTAGGAAATGCTCTTGCTTCTTATTTCCCCGCCCTGGGGTGGCCGCAGCTTGCCAGACCACAGTCACTTACCAGGCCGGCAGGCTGGTTGCTGGTTGGCTCAGCTCCCTAAGTTCCAACATGGTGGGGATCTCAGGAAACACTGTTGCTTGTTATTTCCCTGCCTGGGGGTGGCTGCAAGAATTCAAGCTTCCTCTGCCTTTCAGTTCTATTCAGCCTCCCAGTGTGTTGCATGATACCCACTCTCACAGGGGAGGGCGTTTGCTTCACTCAGTGTAGCAGTTCAAACTCTCAGCACTTCCAAAAGCATCTCTGCTTGTCTGGTCATCCTGTGACTTAGTTAAGTTGACACATGAAATTAACCCCCATAAGCAGTGATCTTGAGAGCACAGGAAAGTGAAGAGAGGGCAGGGATGGGAACTCAGAAGAAAGAAGTAGAAAAGCGAATCTGTGTGGGTTTAAAAAGGAAGAAGCAAACTGCAATGAACATCTATCTTCCATCACATTTGGAGTCCACTGTGGCTACTGTGAACTTGGTGATGGGCCTACTGCCGGTCTGGCCCTCTGCTGGGGCAGATGCAGCTACTGTAGGTGTTTCAAGAATAGAAATTTCAGTGGTGAGTGATGGAAGACATGGAAATCCTGGGGCCTTAAGTCTACATAGTCTTCTCTGAGTGAAATTAGGAAAAATGAAAATGTCACAGAAGGAGATCAATTCCCTATAGAAAATGTTCCAGAAGTGAATAAAATGGGCAGTTAGTAAAAGGCAGCCTGTAAAAACAGTTTAGGAGTCTATCAAACTTCTAAGTCTATCAAACTTCAGTCCAGCTGGAGAATCTGTATCTTAGTGTGCATTCATGTGGCTGTAGCTGAAATCTAATGATAGGTCTATGGTGGGGGAAGATTTGCCTACAGAGGGCTGGTCTGCAGTAAGCTTACGGGGGGATCCTTATGGCCAGAATGAGTACCCAGTCAGTGAGTACCCAGAGCTGTCCAGGGAGAGGGCCTAAATATCAGGCAGAGTTCTTGACCTAGAGAAATGCTTCTGGAACACCTAGGGATGTTTCACAAGGGCTTGTGATGGTTGGTAAAAGCTTCTTCAGGACTATGAAGCTATTTGCATGAACTGGCTTATTGGTTTATTTGGGATATTTATTTTGCACCAACCATGTGACAGGCATTGTGCTAATCACTAGGAATACAGCAGCACACAGGTTGTGTCCTTATTGAAATTAGAGTTAAATAGAAAATACAGAGTTAGGCAAGGTAGTTCCAAGAAGGGGGAGCCTGGTGTTACAGGGGGGGAGGGAGAGAGAGAGAGAGAGAGGTCAGAATGTGAGGAAGCTGGTAAGGAAAGTGAGTTCTAGATCAGATAGGGCCTCAATGGTGCTGCTGAGCACTTAGAACCTAGCCTTGAGGGTGACTGCTAATCAGAATTTTGGTTGCAAATGAAAGAAACCTAACTTGAGCAGTGAGAGGCCAAAAGAGAAGTGCATAGGTCTGAAATTCAAGGAAGAGATGAATGCACATCAATAGGAGGTCAGAGATGAGGTTGGGCTCAGGACATATACAGTGAAGAGCTTGGACTCAGCTGAGGACTTTTCCCCCTTCTCCCTGCATGAAAAACTTTCTCCAAGTGGTAGCAAACATGGGCTCCTGTTGCTTCTGAGTTTTACACCCCATTGCTTCCACCTCTGGACAGGGGCTCACTATTATTCTCTTATCTTGGATAGAACATTCTGGGGAGGAGATTTATTGTCCCTTTGGGTGAGGTGTCTGCTTAGGACCAATCAATTTCATCAGCTCCCCTAAAAACAGTGTGGATTGGGTGTAGACGGGGTGAGATGGGGATGCTAGATAGTTTATAGATGTCTACCATAGCAGTGCCCACCTGCCTAGCAATCTCTGCTTCCTGAAATCACTGGATTCTGGAACAGACTCAAACATTAATTTTAGGTCACTGGGACATGCCTTCGGACTTGAAAATGCTTAAGAATTCTGATTTGATAAGAGTCAGCCCCAAGCAATTGATTAATGGGGACCTAATAATACTATCTAGCTAGACATTAGAAACTGATGACAACAAAGAGACAATATCACTAATGGTAATCTGTCCACTTTAGGTATAGAGGAATAATTCTTTTCTGGACCTACACTGTTAATATCCAGGGTTATAGTGACCTCAGCAAGGCAGAGACAACTTAAGCCACCAACCTTTCACTTCTCCATCTCATGGTTCCATGACTTTTCCTCCTATCACAGGAGTTTTGATGGCTGCCAGGGACTCCACACCAGGAAGCAATCACAAATCTCCTGCTGGAATCGCATTTTTCTTCTGCCATTCACTGCCAAACAATGGTGGATGCTTAATAAACAGTTGATAAGGATAAGTGATAAATTAAAACCGACAAGGGAATTCTTCCCATTATTTGTGTGTCTCCATGTGAATAAGCTAAGGTTTTCCACCCTATTTTTTGTTACCAGTGGAATCTCAGTGGATCCTCTTATCGCCATTCTGACAGGCAGGATTTCAAACAAACATTAATTAAGTCTCTTAACACCCTTGTAAATCAGTGTACCATATGGTAATTTAAAAAAAATGTAAGGAGATAGAAATTTTAGAATGATTGCTTACTTCAGCATAACACAGAGATCATATATATGTATATGTATATGCAAAAAATGAATATTTAAAACCATAGGTAAGACAGAAATGCTTGGCTAATGTCTTATGAGCCATAATTATTTGTCCTTCAAAAAGACAGTTGATCAAGGGAATACTAGGGACAATATTTCTTCTAGTGTTACAGCAGATTTTGATTTCCCTGATGGTAAATGTATTTGTGATCTCAGCTTTGTGTTCCCAAGTCAGATACCTTGTCCTAGACCAGCACTGCTACTCAACTTTCTGTGATGATGAAAGTATATTGTCCATTATAAAAGCCAATAATAATAACCACGGTCACTGGAAAGCTCAAATTTTAACTTAATTTCAAAGAACTTAGCCAGCACATGTGGGTAAAGTTACTGTATTACACAGTGAAATCTTAGACCATGGTTCATGAATTTGGGAGGTTCCCACAATTTGGAAGGGGAGATGTAAATGTATTATTAACTAGAGTATGGCCTACACACAGAATGCAGGGCTTATCATAATGGGAGTGCTGGTTTGGATCTGGAATATCTCCCAAAGGCTTCCCCAACCCCCAAAGATAGCACCAATGGGAAGTGATACCCTTATGGGAGTCTTTAGGTTATTGGATGTGGCCTCCAAGGGCATTATGGGACCTTGGTCTCTTGCTTGTTTTCTTTCAGCTGAGAAGTGAGAGAACTTCTTCCCCAAACACTTGTAGCATGACACCACAGGCCCAAAGCAATAGGGACAATAGATCATGGACTGAATCTTACCAAACCATGAGCCAGAATAAACCTTTTCTTTTTAAAGTTGGTTTTGTTACAGTAATGGAATTGTGACTAAAACAGTAAGATTATTCATTTTCTCAATTGTCACAGGCCATATGTTCATTCAAAAAATGTATATGGAGAATCTATAATGTGCCAGGCTCTGTACTGAGCAGAAGGGCTATACATGAGACCAGTGATCGTTCTAACTTGGAGGGCATAAGGGTCAATACATTGTGTCAACTTGAGAAGCCTAGAAGTTTAACCGAGTAACTCAGCAGTTCTACATCCTGGGATGTGGAGGATGTGTACTTACCATAGGATGTTGTTCACTGTGTCAACTTGACAAGTTTAGAAGTTTAACTAGGTGATAGAGCAGGGGCCAGGGTCTTTACTTTGTAAATATTCTCAGCCTGTGCAAGAGGAGGGCAAGGAGATGCTGTGGGTGTAAAGTACTCCTCCCTCCCCCGGTTGGTAACCTATATACAATAAAAGAGAAATGAGGAAGGATTCATTGCTGGTTCCTCCGGGGAGCTCCAGTCTTCACCTTCAGCTTGGACATCATCTTCTGGCCTCTGGTGCAGACTGTTTGGCTTCCACCTGGGATTCTTCAGCCTTCATTGTAGACTCTTTGGCCTTTGTCATAGATTTTTCAGCACTATGTTGCAGACCCACCAGCCTCATGATACTGGCTTGTGTGGGACACTGCAGTGAGCTCCAGACCTTGGGCTGGACCTTCAGCCTCCAGCATGCAGACACGCTTCCTCATCTGACTTGGTGGCTGACCATTGTATGTCTACCTTGCAATCTCTTATACATCTTGTATCTTGTGTTATATCTGTTTCTCTAGTAAAACCTTACTGACACAAAAGGGATGGGGAAAATAATATCAAAAGACACACAGACAAATTTGTGATAAGTATTGTTAATATTAGGGGTAAATATATGACCTGTGGAAATATGAAGGAAGGGCAACTTATTTAGTCTGGGAATGTGTTATGGTTTAGATCTTAAATGTGTTATCGTTTAGATCCCCTGAAACTCTCATGTGTTCAGAGGTGAGACTTTCAGAAGGTCAGTGGATTGTGAGGGCTCTAACTCTGTCTGTGATTTCTCCACTGATGAGATTTTAATTTGATAACATTATTGGGACATAATGGAAACTTAGGAGATGGGGCTTACCTGAAGGAAGTAGGAGATGAAGACTTGACCTTGGGATCTACATCTTGTCCCTAGTCCCTTTCTCTGTGGGTCTTTCCCTCCACCTGATTTCCAGCTGCCATATGGTGAGTGGCTTTCTCCCACCAGAGCCTTCTGCCAGGATGTTTCTGCCTTGCCATGGGCCTAAAGCAATGGAGTCTGTTTACCATGGACTGAAACTTCTGCAACCGTGAGCACAAATAAATCTTTCTTCTGTGTTATTTTTGGTCATAGAGATAAAAAGCTAACATAAGGTGTATGGAGTAGGGTGGGCAGGTTACAGAATGCTTCCCGAGAAGACTGAGTTGATGATCGTAGGGCCAGTGGTGATTCTTCCAGGATGAAGATGGGAGGGCAGGGGTTCATTCCAGTCAGAGGAATTAGAATAGGTGAGGCCATGATAGTACTAAAGACCATGGGGCTTTGGGGGGAATTTCCAGATGTTTGAGATGGACACTATGGGATACACATGAGAGGGATCAACTGTGACCCCAGGAAGAGGACAAGAGTAGGGTAGAGGAGTTCAGACTTCCCTCTGAAGGTAATGGACAATCATTCAATGGCTTGAGCAGAGGAGTAACAGGGTTATATTTGTGTACTAGAAAGATTCTTTTAGCAACAGTGGAAGAATGATTCAGTGGTCATGAAGGAAAGGAAATCTTGTCTAGAAGAAATATTCTAGACAATATTTCCTTCAGTGAGAGACCCAGAGGGCATAGCTGAAGTAAGAAGGATACTGCTGGTCGGGTGTGTATGTAGCTGCTTGTTTCTGAGGATTGGGCGATGCCCACATTGCAGGGTGATGCAAGGTCTGAAGTGTTCTCAGGGAGGACAAAGGGCCTTGCATGGTGTCATCCAAGACCAGCCCTGCTTCACTCAAGTATCTTGTGCTGTTTTCCTCCCTATCCTCTTTCCCGGTGTTGATTCTCCCTGGGTTACTTGCATTGGACAAATCATATGACCATTTGATACTTGGGACAACTGTTTGAACTTCTCAAAGGAATATGTAGAGTCTGACACTACTTGGTATCTCAAGAACATTCATAAAAACTAGACAAGAGCAGAGCGGCTTCTGCTTCCAGATATTTAGTAGCACTATCAAAATCTCTTCTCAGAGGGAACAGAGCTCAGATCTAGACCCAAGCTCCTTGGTTGGGCTTGTATTTGTCTGTCAATCTGAAAGTGGTGGCCTACAGGGTTAGAATCACAGCCCAAAAGAGAGTATAAAAGCACGATTGGCACACTTTTCCCAGCACATTTTCAACTATCCAGCAATAAAATGGTTAAGTCTTGAAGAGTAGTGATTTGCCCTCTATCAAAGGTGTAAAAGTAGAGGCTTGGTCACAGAAAGCTGTATGGAGACAAAGGCACCAAATAAGAGATTGTATGGGAGAAAAAAATGCAATAGACTATGGGTCAGACATTGTCTAAATTCTTTGTCATGCCATCCAAAGTAACAAACTGTTACTTTGGATGCTGAGTGGGAAGTTTAGGGTGCATGAGGGCATACTGGAGGGAACATATAATCCAGACTTCTGGAAACTGGGGTGATCAGGAAGAAGTCATGTCTCAGAAGTCTGGAGGATGGATAGGATCCATCTGCAGGATAGAAGTTGGGAGTGACAGATACAGAACATTCCACTTTGTAATTCTTACTGAGAATTATCTGTTCCAATTGTCAATATTGCTGAGTTTAACAAACCTTGACCTAGAGTCAGTTTGCAGTTGGTGTTTTGTGGAAGACGGAATGTCTCTTGATGCTTTGAGCTATGTGACTGAGCTCTTTGGCTCCCTCGTTTAAGATGTGATCTACATCCATCAGCTGTTCCAGTTTTCAACGGGGCTTAGAGATAGTAAAGTAGAAGAGAGACAGCAGGGCCATGCCTGGAACAGTTCTTTGATGCTGAAGACCTGGGAAGGCAGTGGGAGAGGTTGTACATGACACAGCAAGATGCATCAGTGACCAAAAACACCACACAGCCCCTGCTTCTCAAACCTCCTGGTTCTTTCTGAGGACGACACTACCCAGTCAGGAGTTATGGCAAAACTGCTGCTCATTGTCCCCTGTGATACACCCAGCTTCCCAGGCTGTCAGGACTGTCTGAGAGGTGCAGGCTGAGCCTGTGACATTTATGGATAAACAGGGTGGAGAATCAGAAATAGATTTATGGAAGCATTAAAGACCTCTGAACATTTTGGAGGAAAAAAAATGGAAGCTTGACCTGGTTTCCATGGCTGAATTCCAAGAAAATGCTTACAAGTTTGGACTCTTTCCCTAGGCTAATATACCCATAAATGTTCTGCTAAATGTTAAAAGAACTGAAGCTCAGTTTTATGATTAACTAAACCTAACTTTATTTGTCATGATCTTTTATATTACAGATTTTATGATTATATCCAACATCCTCTTCTCTGTGGTTGTTTGAAAATTTATCCTGCTTCAACATGCTGGAGAGATGGCATGATAAAAAAGCACAGCAATTAGTGGCATTATGAATCTCAATGCCTACTTAATTATTTGAGTGACCTAGGTCACTTATATGACATCTCTATACTTACTCATTTGAAGTATACGGCAACATATGCCTCATAGCAAGTGCCTGATACAGTGTCTGACACATGATTGGTGCTCAATATATGTTTATTTTCCTTTAAAACTTTTATGGTGTATATTTATGGTATACAATGTATGTTGATGTACATATAGATAATTCAATGGTTATTATGGTCAAGAGTGCTAGAAAACTCATCATCCTATATAGCAACCCAGTTCGTGTGGTAACAGTTCTTAAAATCTATTATTTTAGCTAAAATCCTTAATATAATACAAAATTGCAATCTTTCCCTTATCTATCTTTAAGCTTTACTGTGGTTTCAGTTACCTGAGGCAAATTGATGTCTAAAAATATTGAGTGGAAAATTTCAAGAGTAGTTCTTAAGTTTTAAATTGCTGGCATTCTGAACAGTGTGATGAATTCTCTAACTATTCTGTTCAAGCTGTGAATTACCCCCCTTTTAAAAAAAATCCCTTTTTTCAGTGTATTTACCACATATACACTACCTCCCTTTTAATCTTTTCACTGTCACTGTGGACTGTTGTGGCATTGCAATGCTTGTATCCAAATAACCCTTAGATCACTTATTAATGGCCTTAAACCGTAAGACAAGTGATTCACAGGAGGCAGAAGGGCACAAAACATGAAACATGGAACAGCTTAACTTTGGCACTATGTGACAATACTATAGGGCATACTGGAAAACATAGCATATATAGGATTCAGTACTGTCCATGATTTCAGATGTCCACAGGTATCCAGTCTTGGGACATAACCCCCATAGATAAAGAAAGGATGATTTTATCATGAACTGTAGTTCTCATATCGTATAGTAGGTCTTAAGAATTTATCTGACATAACAGTTACTTTGCATCCTTTGGCCTTCGTCTCCCATTTTCCCCTATCTCCCACCCCACTGTCTCCTTTTCTAAATGTGTAGCTTTGTTTCTCTTTTCTATGCTGCTATGGCTCAGGCCTCATGGAATTTTGTTACATTTAATGGTTATAAATCATATTTAAAATGAAGAAGAAAAACATCTCTTAGTCATTTAGCTTATGGTATCAAGAGATGTGCTATATCTCATCAGACAGGATTTCTAAATTGACTCCAGATAGAATATACTGCTTGTCTGTCCTCAATGCCCATTTCCTTTCAAAAATTTGTGTAGGCATGTAGAAATGGGAAGCACGTTTAGGCAATCATATTCCTGACCAAGTCTGGAAATTTTCAGTTGTGAAAACTTCTCATTTTGAGTAATTTTGATTTTAAAAAAGTCACAGGCTAGATTGTTTTCCATACACAACTCTGAGCTACCTCAATAAATTGTTTTAGATTCTTTGAGCTGGGAGAAATCTTCATGGTCATCTGTAATAAATATATGTGATAATACTAGGGGCTGGCTGTGATCTGAGATGCTAGTTGTCCTTGTAAACTAGTTTGAGAAGGAAACTTGGCAAATAGAAATGGCTTGCTTAAGATGTGATGGGTTAGTGACAAGGATATTAAATTGGTCTGCTCGAGGCTCCCTCTTGTGCAGAGGTAGGCGAGGGTCTCCTGTGTCCATCTTGACCTCTTGGCAGCAGCAGGGTGTGCTGGAAGAACACAAAGTCACAGCGAAGATGTACATTGCTGGGGCCCCTGATGAGCTCGTATTGGTGAGGCTGGGTGAGAACAGGCAACCTGGCATGGCCAGGAGTGTGGCTATAGATGATTCTATACCAGAAGGTAATTGAGGGTCTGCAGAGCAGCACTGCAGTTACCTTGACAAAGCAAGGCTGATTGGAAATTAAAATGCATGGAATTGTGTGGGGAGTGTTTTCATGAAGAAACAGAATCAATTTAGTGGCACCACCGAGGCTCTTGGAGCCCAATGCCAGATGCGAGGATTTCTCAAGGAAACCACAAGGCTGTCTTCCCTCCTGGAGCAGAAGATTTAGTGCTCAGGTTGGTTAGAGGCATACTGTTTCCGGAGACACTGCCAAAGCCCCAGCCAAGAGGTATCGGAGAGTGTGTCATAACTGATGCAGACCTGGCTTGGGGACCAGTGTGGACAAGCATCCCATAGATCCTCTAGGGTCTGTGTCCTAACCTCTGGTGTGTGTGTGTGTGTGTGTGTGTGTGTGTGTGTGTGCGCAGGGGGAATAACAGAGGACTTGTATATCCAATGAGTCACCACTTTTTTTTTGAACTCTGCTATACAGGGCTAGATGAGTGATTTCCAGCCAAGCAAGCAGACATGGCAGCTGAGCCTCCTGTTCCCTGGGCCGCTCATCTCCTGGCAGAAGACTCAGACACATTTCCTTTTCGTAGGCTCAGACTTCTGCCATAAAAAAGTCTACCTATGGCAACATAGTTTGTATGTAATACGCTGCTAGTCAAGATGCATTACAAATATGAGGTTAATATCTCTTACTCATCTCATTAAATTTTTATGTATGTATGCATATATGTGTGTAGGTCTATATGCATGCATATACACATATATAATAGTCCCTCAAGATCTGTATCTTTGTCCCTGGAATCTTTGAATGTTCCACCTTACATAACAAAAAGAACTTTGTAGATGTGATTAATCTAAGGATCTTGAGATAGGGAGATCATTCTGGAATATATGGGTAGGGCATCCTAAGAGGGATGTAGGAGGAGTTAAAGTCAGAAGAGGGAGCTGCGGTGACTGAGACCTGGAAGACACAGTCTGAAGACAGAGAAAGGGGCCATGAGCCTCAGAGTACAGGTGGCTGTAGCAGCTAGAAAGGGCAGAAGAAGTAGATTCTCTTGTAAAGCCTGCGAAGGTCTACAACCCTGCCAATGCCCTAGTTTTAGAATATTTCTGAGCCCTTTAACTGTAGAGAGCAGATTTTTATTGTTTGGAGCACTAAGTCAGTGTGTTACAGCATCTGTAGGAAACTCATACGCATATACACATATATTCACTTACCTATGTATTCTGTTATAAAATTCAAGGATTATCAAATTGATGTATATTTAAACACATAACATAAAGATAGCAGTAATTTTGCACATACTGGTCATGGCTGAAGGCTGTGGTCCCTCAGCTCTGCCACTTTCCAGTATTATGGCCCTGGGCAAGTCACTTAACCTCTCTATACTTCAGTTCCCTTATCTAAACTGGGCATGATCCCACCTGAGAGGCTCGAGGGGAAGATAAAATGAGGTCATCACATTGAAAGCACTTATAAGAGCTCCTTGCTCTTAGTAAACACTCCATCAGATATAATCCTTCCTAATTTTTGGATGAGAAAACTGAGGCTGACTTTTCCAGGCCATGCGGCTCTGAAGAAGCAGCATAGCTGGGTCAGACCTGGCCAACCCAGCTCCAGGGCCGTGTCACCACAACACCAGCCCACCTCATCACAGGAGTGGAGCACGTCTGCCCCAGCCCTTGGTTCCTACCCACAACAGCTCAATCCTATTAACTACTTGGTATTCACCCACACATGAAAGACCAATATTACTAAAATATACGTGGCTCTGCAACGTAGTTACTCATTGACTAAATCATGAACATGTGTTTTTGGTCACATTTATTTGAATTATGGAATAATACACAGATACACTGTTTTTTTAAAAGTTAAGACTTTATAGGTAAATCTAAATCTCCTTTGACCACAACTTCTAAACCTGGACTCCTCCGCTATGTCTTAAGATGACTACTTTGTGAGTTTAGCACACACCCTTCCAAGTGATTAAATATTTTGCATGTGTGAACACCTATGTATTATGTATATGGTGTTATTGGACTTTGGGTTTGCGATCTTATATAAACTGAAAAACACCATAAGGATTGCCTTGGTATGTGGCATTGTGTTTCTAAGATCCACATACATTGATGAACATAGAACTGGTTTATTTCTTGCAATTGCTGAATTGCGTTCTGCCACATTATATTTTCCTATTCCATTATGGGTGGACCTTTAGGTCATTTTCAATTTTTTGCTATTAGAATGCCCCAATTAGCTTCCTGTCCAGTCTTGTACACATGTAAAAGTGGTTCCCTGGGTAGTGATCTGGAAGAAGAAATGCTGGGTCAGAGGGTAAGCACATTTGCAGTTTTAATAGACTCTGCCAAAGAGCCCTCCGTAGTGGTTGTCCTTATTCGCATTTTCCCAACAGTGTATGAGGGGATTCTTTCTCTACAGTGTCACCAGCGCTTGCTTTTGTCATTGTTTTAACTTTTGCAGACCTGACAAGTGTAAATAGGATAATTTTGCTTTAGTTTACCTTTGGAAAAATTGATCAGTTAGATAGTAGAACAGTTTTCCTAACTAGCTATTGGAATTTCTTCTTGTATAACTGCCTGTTCATAGTGTTACCTCAATTCCTCTTGCACTGTTTGTCTTTTTCTTATGATTTTTAGGAATCCTTATGAACATCATGCTGCCTAAATATTTACAAGTCTACTTGCTTTACTTGTTAATGGTTGCATGGTATTCAGCCTTTCACATTAATCCCTGAGGCCAGATCTGGCCCTCATCTGTGTCTGTCAATAAGGCTTTGTTTGGCCCTTTGTAACGTGCTCTGCATGGCAGATCTCATGCACAGAAATGAGTAGCTGCAACAGAAGCCAGATGGTGTGGAGAACCAGCCGGATGTCGTACAAGCAGGCAATAATTAATATTAATAAATTGGGATAAAAATAAATTGAGAATCTGTCCTAGACGTGTGTGACTTGTGGTGAGCCCCCAGCTGGTTTAGGGACAGATTAATCTTTAAACCAGTGGCCAGAGCCGAGGCCAGCAAAGAGCCTGTGAAGTTCCAGTGCCTCAAAGCAAGATAACATGGCAGTTAAGGACTTTGACTCTTGCAAATTCTGTCTGGCTCAGTAATCGCAGTGAGCAGACTATCAGGCGACCAGTTAACCATGATCTGTTCTTGTGATTTTTTTTTTGAAAAAATCATTCCTCATCCTCAATTCTCGATTCTCATCAACTTTGACTGCATCAGCAGTTTGCCCCCACCACTTCCTGCAGCCCACTGGCACACTCCTCTATCAAGTTGTGCACCTAATAAAATCCAAAGACATCAAGCCAGTCACTGGGCTTTGGCCATCTTGATGCTCCTTGTAACTAAGATATATTTTTTGTCTGTGTTTTATTTTATCATCATACATCGGAGCAAGAGATTGGCGATCCTAGGCCTGACCCTTATAAGCTGGCATCTCAGAAAAAGTTTGCCCTGATATAGATCAATCATTATTTACTTAACCAATCTTTCTCTTTTGATGCATATGTAGCTTATTTCCCACTTTCCACTACTGTAGGCAATAGTATAATTAAGATTATTGTACACATACACTTTCTCTGTAAATAGGACCATTTCTGTGGACTGGATTCCCAAAAGTAAAATAGCTGGTTTATTAGACTGCTGTGTATAGTGAAACTGGTTCATTTGAACTGGTAGTATATTTGAATTGGAGATTTGTTTTTTGGTACTGGAGACTGGACCCAGGGCCTTCGCACTGAGCTATATCCCAGCCTTTGTTTTTTATTTTGAGACAGGGTCTTGCTAAGTTTCCCAGGCAAGGCTGGAACTTGTAATCCTGCATCAGTTTCCCAAAGTGCTGGATTGCAGTCATGCACCACCACTCTGGCTGGATTTGGGAGTATTTTTAAGAAGTGTAGTTGTTTCACTCAGAATAGTGACAGCTTCCTATTATGTCATACCTGTGAAGTACCAGACATTGTGCCATATATTATATTATTTAATCCTTCCAGAAATCCTGAAATTGGTATTAAAAAGTGCTTTTCACGAGGAACTTGAGCATCAGCGGTGTTAAGCAGCTCACCCAAGACCACAGAACTGGTACATGATAGAGCCAAGATCTGAGCTCACTTCTCTAACTTCAAAGCCTCCATACTTTCCACTACACAGTGTTGTCTCTCACTGGAAAGCTGGGTGTGCAAACAATGGGCACAACACAGTCTTACTGTAATTTTGCATATTTCTTCTCAGTTAAATGAACAGGTAACACATTTGTAATTAATGCAGTAAGTTTCCATAGACAGCTGGGTTAGATTAAAGTAATTTTATAGACTTTTAAAACTGTTAACTTTCTAAAGGAAGCTAAATATTTCCTTTGCAGTCTTATTTATGCTTCTATAAATAAAGGCACAGCTGTGATGTAGTGGGAAGAACACTGGATTTAGAAATCTGAATTTGGAAAAATCATGGTATCTGCTGCTGCTTCATGCTGCTGTGTCACTGTGGGCAAGCTCTCTACCCTCTCTGTGCTCACAGAGTTGTGAGAAGTCAGTATGAATGCCTGTGAAATACCTGATGCCAGTGTAATAAAAGTATCCTTTTGCCCTGAGGATATTTCAAGAGAGAAAGCTCAAGGTGATGAACCCTAGGTTTACTTCTGAGCTTGCTTCAAGGCTTAAATTCTGCTTTATCCGAAAGCTCACACCTTTGAGAGATGCCAGGTACCATTCACTGCCACGAGTGTACTAAATGTTGTGGACAGGAGGGAGAAGCCAGGTGGTGACCTGCCCTGGTATTTAAATATCCTTAAGTCTGGTCCAAATGCCGAAAACCTTAATACTAGCAGCTAACATTTACTACGCATTTATAGTATAGCACAGATTATGCCAATTAGTTCATTTAATTCTCACAGTGATGCTGGTAGACCAGCATTCCTTCTGTCCGTATGTGCTATAGAATGGATGAGGAAATGAAACCTAGGAGCCTAGGAAGTGATGTGTACTGAGCAGCTAGGGGTTGAATGCACCTTGCTGACACTTAGGTCTGAACCCACAGGCCATGCATTCCTTTCTGCCTTAGCCAGGAAGCCTCCATGGGAAGAATTTCTAGCTAAGACTAGGCATGCGCTTATTTCCAGCCATAGGCTTCAGAGAGGAGGGTATACCCTCTTGGGAATGCAGGATATTAGACCTGGCTTGTAGTATATGCTGAGTGACGCTCTGCTAGCATCCAGAGGGGGAATGCTTTTCTTGGCCATTTGGTGCTACAAGTCACTATGTCTGCTTTAGATACGTTGATTTTGCCTGAGATCTCAGAGAGCCTCCTCAAACATTAAAAAGTAAAATCTGACTTCTGATCATGTTGCTTTGCTCGTCGCCTTTCTCCTGTTAAAGGAATCTCTCTCACCCTATGTTGCTGCCTAGTGTTCAGGTCAGAACCAGATGAATTTGTATGCGCCACTCTGTTGAGACTGATGTCATTTTTTTTTTTGTTTTGTTTTGTTTTAGCTGCCTCCCCGGCCATCATGTTTGCAATATAAGCTCCAAATGGCCTGGAACTCGTCTTTTATGGCCTCTGCCAGATTAAACATTTAGAACATAATACACCAGCTTCAAAAACAATTGCACAGTTTTTCAGCCAAGCAGCATATTGATTTCAATTTAGGCAATTTCCCAAGTTTTCAGGTCTTGGGAGGCACTCTGAAGCTTTAGTTGCTGGGAGTGTGTGGCCCTGGCTCTCTCTGCCCAAGTTCCAGTGGGGCCTGGAGGAGCCTATAGGTCCTGGGGTGGAAGCAGAGGCCTCTTTCAATTCCCTGTATTTTCCCTTTTGGAATTAAGATCACCTCAGCCTCAGTTCTGAGACTGCTATGAAGTAGAAAGGCAGTAAAGTAAAGTAGAAACAGGGAGCATAGGAAGAACAGCGTTCAGATCTTTGCCTTTCTACAGAATGAAGCATAGGCTGGGGATTTAGCTCAGTGGCTTAAGCGCCTGCCTGGCAAGTGTGAGGTCATGAGTTTGATCCCTGGTACCAAAAAAAAAAAGACAGAATGAAGCATAACCTCGGGCACATTTCCTCACTTTCTGGACCTTGAGCTTTCACCATTAAGCAGAGTACTGAGGACATTTGACTTACAAAGCAGATGTTAAGACTGATTAATCAAGGGCTAGAAAAGCTTCACTAAAAATTTAGTGGAAAAAATGAGTGTTATGTTTAGATCAAGGATATATTCTAGAAGTCTCATGAGGAAGGACTTTTGCAAGGTGCTTGAATTGTGGGAAATCCATACTGAGCAATGGATTAATCCACTGAGAACTCAGTAGCTAAATGTGCAGTTACCAGGAAGGACCTGGTTGGAGGTAGGTCACTGGGGGCGTGGCCTGTTTCTTCTCCAGCTCGCTGCTTCCTGGCTGTCATTAGGTGAACAGCTTTTCCTCACCGCCCCCTTCACTGTTGTCTATTCTGTCTTGGAGACAGCCAAGCATGCATGGACTGAAACCATGAGCCCATATAAACCTCTTCTTTACATTTCAAAGATTGGGTGTTGTGTCCCAGTGATAGGAAAATGATCAACACAGTGGACTAGACTTCCAAGGCATATAATGCTTTTTGTCGATTGACTAACCATGGAAAACTATTTTAATGTCCAAGAAAGACTGCCTTTTACCCCAAGGAGTCGTTGATCAGTCAACCACTGTATGAAGATAGCAGGGCCTGGTATATTTTGAATTCAGGTAAAATGGCAGCTGATGGTGCATAGCTTCATCTGTTAGCCAAGTCTAAGGATTCAGTCATAAACACTAAACCTTGCTGCAGCTTCTATGCATTCATTCGACATGCACTTGCAGAGTTCTCTCCCTGCCTGCAGCTCTAAGCTAGGTGCTGCAGAGCTGTGGATAAGGGCATATTCGTCTGCAAGAAGCTGACCATGTAGGGTGGGAGACACACAGAAAACCAATTTCTTTTTCTTTCTTTCTTTTCGTCTTTTTGAACAGGGTTTTGCTATGCAGTTCAGGCTGGCCTTGAACTCACTTTGTAGCCCACACAGGCCTCAGACTCACAGTGTTTTTTTTTTTTTTGCCTCAGCCCTCAGAGTTCTGGGATTAGAGGCATGCACCACCACACTCGGCCAGAAGGCCAGTTTCAATGCAGCACTCTGGTGACTGTTGCCAAGAACATCTGCCAAGGCCAGGAGTCTGCTCTAGGTCTCTTTGTTTTCCAGAGATGACTCATAGTGGCAGCACTGCTAGGAATTAGATCTTAACTACAGTGGCTAAAACACATTAACCACTTGCTATTTGACTTTTAAAAGAAGCTACTTGAACATGCGAACGGGAAGAAGACAAGGGGTCAAAAGACAAAAGTGGCCACTCTCAGGGGAGTTGGTCCTCTTCCTAGTGGTTAGGCAGGAGCCCCTATTATTCACCTGTCTTTTTGAGACTCCTTTGAACAAGTCATTGCCCTCTGCTAAGCAGGAGAGCACAGCGGTTATTGGGTAGACAGCTAGTGGTCATTACAAGATCCACCCAATAGAACTTTAGCTTTTTATACCTTCTTGAGATTTCTAGCATCTATTTAAAACCAAAGCTGAATGAAGATGTCAGGCTGGATGAATGATGGAGTTTTGGGCACAAGGTGGGATACATGTGCTGTCAATGGCATGCTTAATATGATTTGTGTTCCTGGAATGATAAATGAGAACCAAAGGGTGAAAGATGGGGATGTAAAGGAATGACCAAGATGACGTGGAGGTTAACTTAGAAAGAAGTGGCTTTTGGGGGCTCAGGCGTTGGGAATGAAGAAAGTGGGCAGCCACAGGAAAGTTGATTTTCCTGTCTTTACGGCAGAGAAAACAAGAGAGAACACCAGGAGGTAGTTGGTATTCTGGGGCTATTACTCTAAGATGTCCTGAGCAGAATCTATAGCAGCAGTGAAAGGAAGTTTGCTACTTCAGCAAATGGCCTGAGTGGCCCCAAACTGCTACAATGAGTGTCAGCTGTCACAAACAAGTCCGGAAGTCAGGTTATTGTCCTCTTGCATTCTTAAATCGACCTGTCATGATGGTTTGAAGCAATGATGTCTTTCAGATCAGAATAATTTTCCATTTTGCAAAAGTGTGTAATTCTAGTTGCAGAGAAATTAAATCAGAATAACGGATAGCATTTGACAAGTGGAAATCTAACTTTACCATCCTATAGGGAAATAGCTGAATGTCAGTCAACAATGAATGTTACAGGACCTTGAAGAATCTGCGAAGAGGTAGACACTGATGACCCATTCTTTGGTGAGGTACTCAGAGGTAAGGGGAGAGCTAGGCAACAAGGCTATCATTGATCGCATGGTCCTCTCTGCCTCCTTCATGCTCGGGGGAAAACTGCTGGCCAACCTGCTGATGTGGACAGTTGCGCGGCCAACACCCTGGCCTCTGTGCTCACTGCTGCCCCACAGAGACTCCAAACTCTGCCGTCCAAAAGTGTAGTTTACCAGCTCCTCTCCTACACTGTTTTTCATTCAAGTTAAAACCTGCAAGGCAATCTTTTTTTTTAAATTTTTATTTTAAAAGCATAACAAAACAAAAGACAGAAATGATACAGAATTTCAAAAATATTGGAAATTAACACTAGCTAAGATATTGCATATTGTGATCTTAGAAGTAGTTCAGGTTACAAGATTTAGGCAGGAAAAAATGAACAATCAAACAATGAGAGCACAAACTGTTCTTTTGGATGAACTTACAGAGATTAGTAGTATAGTTATTTAATATATATATATAATCTTTTGTCTTCTTCCTTTTCTCCCTTCCCCTATCCCAGCTGTTCTTTCCTTTTGAGCACTTTCTTTCCCTGTCATTTTCACAGTATCTACTGTACATTTTGGATCTTATTACTCTTTCAGTTTTTTTAATACTAGGGAGACAATGTGATATTTACATATGTGAGTTTGATTTATTTCACTTATAAGTATGGTCTCAAGTTGCATCCATTTACCTATAAAAGCCTCATTTATCCTTCTTTATAGCGGAGTAATACTCCACCGTATAAAAATACCACATCCTTTTTATTCATTACGCAGCTGGTGGACATTCAGGTTGGTTCCAAGGTTTAGCTATTACAAACTTTGCTGCTATAAACATGGGCTGCATGGCATTTTAAACTCCACCTCCCACCTTAAATTCTCATCAATCACAAAGTCCCACTGACTCAACTACCAATTCCTTGGACAGAAGATGACTGACTTTCTGTCCAGATGGGGCCAGGCCAGGCTTCTGGTGAAGTGGGGAGGCTGTCTGATATCCTAGGACAAGAAGAGGTCTCTCCCTGTGTTTCTAGGAAATGACAGAGGAGATTGTCCTGGCCTCATACAGTCACCAGGTGGGGTTCCTGGCTGGTTAGAGCCACCCCATGACCACCATGTCTTTCTAGTCAATGTTTCTTGTTTGCTTATCAAAAGGGACTGAGGGGATTTTGTGAGGACTCTCACCAGGTGGTGAAGCTGGCTGTGTGTTGCAGCCTAAAGATGTGAGCTTGTCTCCTGCAGTGTGGTGCTGTCATCCACTTTCTCTAGTGTGGCCACTTGGTGACCAGGATGCTGAACCCTGACTGGATCAGGTAGGGTACTGGGCCCACTGTTCCTTCATTCTGACTCCTAATGATCCAGGAAATGGGCATCTCCTGTCAAAGGTCCAGAATCATGGAGGAGCTGGGTGTTGGCCCCAAGCTCCCACTTCCCTCGTAGGTCCCTTGGGGTATGTGAGTAGCTCTGCAGGCAATGCTGCCTAGGTGATGCCAAGTCAGGAGAAGCCATCTCTGTGCCTTACTCTTCCATGAGACTTCTTTGTTCTGTTCTCTGAGGGGCACTTCAGCTGGAACCTTGAGTTCTGGAATATTCAGGATAGAATTCTTGACTGTGGATTATGACTAGCTTTGTGGAGCAACCATCCTACCATCTTGCTACCTCTCCATGCCCATTACCTGGCACCTGGGTCAGACTTTCTCTCATTCTCTACTTATCTCTCAACCAATCTCCTTGCCTTTAGACTCTGTTCCAATTCTGTCTTTATACACATGATGGTATTATTTACATTATGTAATTCTGAGTGTTTCCCATAGCCCCACATGATGGTACCCAATTTCTTCAAACATGGTTCCCTTCAGCCATCTATTGTAAGAGGTGATGAAACACAGCACCTCAGACTATAGCTTCCAGGCCTGTCTACCTTGGCAGGAATCTGGCTTTGCCACTTGCTGTGTGATTTGGGGCAGTCATGCTTCCTCTGACTGAGTTTTCTAATCAATAAAGTGGGGTTGATCATCTTATGTGATCATGCTACCATGGAAATTAAGAGAATAAATGACGGAGTGAGAAAGAATGAACACTCACTCTTAGAATAGTGCCAGCTGCATAAGCATTTGCTAGTGTGACTTCTCTCCCCAGACTCTCTGCTCTGTAGCAGCTGGGGTTTTCTCCTTACAGTACAGGTTCCTCTTTCAGTCCTTCATCCCTCATGCATAAGCCAGGCTTTCTTCACAATGACCCCTCCACCTCGAAGACCTTCCCACCTCCATCTGGCCAACTCCCAACCATCATGATACTTAGTTCAGGAAGCTCCTTGCAGAGACCCATGACTCCCTGAGTAGATTCCCAGCTTCCCATTTTCATTTTTGTATACCAGTCTCCTTCCCCTCCTTACCCTCCCTAGCTCAGAAAGAGGAGGAGTTCACTCTTACTCATTTTAAAAAACTGCCTGCCCCTAGCTCAGTGACTGGTACTGAGAAGAAATGCAGTAAAAGTTTGTGGACTGGAAGATATTATGGTACTAATAAAACCCCCATGGTCAGATGTCTTTCTAAACATAGATGTGTCGACAACTTGATTCAAACATGTTTATTTGGAAAAAAAATGATGATTATCATCAGAATACACCACCAAGGCTTGCAGTTTGTGTCTTGTTTGCAGGGGCAGAGAGAATCTGGCTGGGGAATTGGCCTGATAAGTGACAAAGATAGCCTAAGTAGGCAGCCAGAGAGAACAGAAATCATGAGAGGCAGCAGAGCCCCAGCTAGGTGACTTCTTGTTCTGTTTGCCAACTTCCAAAGGCCGCAACTGTCTTAATTCTCTCTGTGACAAGTAGCCATGCAAATTCAGACTCATCTGCTCCCTGGGAATTTCTTGCTGAAGTCTCAAAAGCTGCTGCTTCCAGGATTGCCTGCTCTGAATAGCTCAGTGGCTGGCATTCAAGTGGCCAGATAAGCTGTGGGCTGCTTTTCCCTGTCAAATGACAACAGTGATTTCAGGTAACAAAGCTATCAGTCACATCCCTGTGAAATCGTCACTGGATAAGAAAACTACCATGGGGCAGCGACTCCCCATTCTGGCTGTCCATTAGAATCAAATGGGGAGTCTTTGAGTATTTCCATGCTGGTGCTTGTGATGGATGGAATCAGAATGTCTGGTAATGGGACCCAGTATTGGTGATTATTAAAACTGTCCCAGTAGTTCCCAAGTGCTGCAAGGGGACAGGGATGGTGTTGGGCTGAGTAGGAAGAAAGAATTAAACTCAATTGATTCTAAGTGTGATGTGCTTCCTTTTAACCAGGGGTTACAGGTCAAGCCATTTCCCCACTCTACACCCTCTTTGACTCATCAGGGGATTCAGCCATTCATGTGCTCAGTAACTAAATGTGGTGGGGCTCTCTCTCTCTGTCTCTCTCTCAGTGTCTCTCTTTCTCGCTCTGTCTCTCTCTCAGTCTCTGTCTCTTTCTCAGTCTCTGTCTCTGTCTCTCACTCTCCAGGGATTACAGACCAAGCCATTTTCCCACACCTACCACCCACCAGGTAGGCATACCGGTAGAAAGTTGACCCTCTGCCTATGAATAGTTTATATATATATATTTTTTATTTTAAAGAGGGTAAAATTAAACAGAACAAAACAGAACACAATAAAGCAATGTAAGAGACATAAATTTCAAAGCAAGACAATCAGAGATCTTCACTATCTATCATATTGTCTCTTTGTTTTCTTCCAAATAGTTGTCCATATCTTCACATACAGAGAATTCACATGAAACAACATAGTATGGAGCTGATCTGAACAGGATGAAGAAGGCATTTTAGGTGTTCAAGACCAGACAATAGGGAAGCCAACAAAGGCTGTCATAGTGTCTCTCATTCTCTTCAAAATAGATGTCCATACCTTCATGTATGTTGAACTTAAACAAAACAAAATAGGCTAAAATCACTCTGAACAAAGAATGATAGTATTGCTGGATTTCATATCATGATACTATGGAATCAGCACTGGGTACTGTAGTGTCTCTTTTTCTTCAAAGTAGTTGTTCATTTCATCATGTGTTATATAACTGGTTCTAATAAACTGTTTGTAAGTTCTACGCATGCATGAGACTCTACATGTATATCTATCCTTTCTGTATTAGAGGGAAAAACAAAACACAGCAAGAAAAAACAAAACAAAACAAAACAAATTCCTAGAAAAAACATGAAATGAAAAAGTCACATAGAACTGCAATACAAGGTGATCTACAATGGTTACTACGATGTCTCAGCAGTATATAACAATATTAATAAAAACAAAATATTGGAGACATTATAAGATTTCAAAAGCAGGTAATAATCAAACCTGAGTGGGTATCCTGGTGAATCTTGTCATCTTCAGTATAGTTGCCTATACTCTTAGATTTGATACTATCAATCATAACAGATTCGCATAAAATCAGTCAATACAAAACAGCAATCTAACAAACAAAGATTCAAATAAGGTCAGTCATAATAAGACAGTGTAGGTTATATAGGGCTTCAGATTAAGTTTGTAGAAAATTAAGGATGATTACCATAATATATCCTGCTATTTTTGGGATAGCTCTCTGTGCCCTCAAATCTAGTACAAGTAAACAAACTGGAAAAGAATATAATCTATCTAAACAGAGTGGTGAGAATAATGCAGATTTTAAATCTTGTTACCCTATTAACAATATCCTCTGCCTTCCTTTTTTAGACAATTCCTCCCCTGTCACTCCCACAGGGTGCACTGCACATTTTGGGTCTCACTAACTCCCTCATTTTTTAAAACTGGGGGGAGCAACCTGCTATTTACCCTAACTGGTTCTGAAACTTCTGACTCCTGTGCTTGATCTCGAGTTGTATTCCTTTACCTATAAAATCCTCAAGGTTTTCCTTCATTATAGCTGAGAAGTTCTCTACTGCACAAAAGTATCATGTCTTTTCAACCTATCTGCAGGTGCTGGTTGAGTTGCCCCTATTTCTCTCTGGTTCCCTGTCACATAGAGCGTTGTTTTCTCATATTTGACTTTCTGTCCATAAACTCTCTTTCAAGTTGATTATGTTTCCAATACAGAGCATCTTGAGGGGCCCTATCTCCTGATCTACTCTGCCTGTGTTTATTTTTGTTAGTGTATCAAGACCATCTATGTCAGAGTTTACAGCCTTCTCTGCCTCATTTCTGCTATTCTATTTTCCTGCCATTGGTTGTCTACTTTCCTCTTTTATTCCACTGTCTGCCCCATTCATTGAGACCTCTCTGCCACTGTTCTTGAAATCCTGATTTTTTTCCTCTCTAGAATGTCCTTCAGTATTTTTTGTAGGGTTGGATTGGTGGTCATGAATTCTCCCAGTTCCTCTTTGTCATGGAAGCATCTTGTTTCTCCATTAATTTCTAGAGATAGTTTTGCAGGGTACATCAACCTGGGCTGGAGGTTATTTTCTTTCAGGGTTTGGATTACTTTTCTCCAAGCTCTTCTTGATTTGATGGTCTGTGTTGAGAGGCCTGCCATAATTTTGATGGGTTTTCCTTTATAGGTGATCTGTTTCTTTTCTCTGACAGCTTTTAATATTCTGTTCTTATATTGAATTTCTAGGATCTTGATTATTATGTGTCTGGGTGTAGCTTTGTTTTGGTTGTAAGTGGCTGGAGTTCTGTATGCTTCATACATCTGCATATCATTTCCTTTTGTTATGTTTGGGAAGTTTTCCTTAATTACTTCTGTGAGTAGCCTTTGTAATTCCTTTGTTTGGACTCCTGCTTCTTCATTCACATGTTTTATTCTAAGGTTATAGATCCTCCTCTCTTCTTCTAGCCTTTGTATTGTTATTGCTTGTTTCCTTGTTATTTTTAAGAGATCTTTCCTTTCATGGTCACACGTTGCAAACCTGTCAAGTTTTGATAGTCTATCCTTAGTTTCTATTAAGCAGTTTTTCCAGCTTTCAATGGAGTTTTTAGTTTCCTGGTAATCTCTTTGAATCTGCTTCATGTATTCTAGGTTTTCTTTACATTTTTTGTCAAACATTTCTCTCCTTCTTTTGTGTTTCTCCATTCTTCTGTCTGTGTCTTCTTGGGAGGTGCTTAGCATTTCTTTTACTAATCTACTTATATCTTGCTTAACTTGAACTAATATTTCAGTTTTGAGCTTGTTTATGAGGTCCCGAAGACATCTCTTTATGTTTTCTGATGCCATGTTTGATGTTGCATGTTTGCTGCCCACCATTTCTTTTGCATTTACCTCTCCTGAATCAATATTCTCAGGGTTGGGGGCTGGGGACTTTTGTTATTTCTTTCTCTTGTCATGTTTTTGGTTCCTTCCATACAAGTGCACACTGGAGTTCCCAGCCCCTTTCTCTGTTGGTTACAGCTCCTCTGAAGTGTGCTGGCTAGGGGTTTCTGCCCTCTCCAGTTTTCTGTCAGCCACTGAGGTGCAGGCAGGGGCAGTGTATGCTAGCCCCTCCCCTCTGTGCTAGTCAACCTTTGGGGACCTTCCCTGCATCAGTGCGTGCTGCACATAGGGAATCAGTTTGGGATGACTTATTGGGCCCCAGTTAGGGGTGTGACTCAGGCCAAGCAGATTCCACCAGTCTGCTCTTGGAGGGGAGCAGCCAACTGAAGTCACTGCTGTTTCTATTTTGGGCCCGTCCTGCCTGACTCCAACATGTCATCCAGTTGGTTGCCCGTTTCCCTGGGAGGGCCTTATTCCCAGCACTCACCACAGGTTAATGCTGGTCCCTCTCTGGCTCTGTTCTCCGTTGGGCTCCCAGACCTCTGACTTCAGCGTGGCTGCGGTGCAAGTTCACTGTGGCTCTGTGCAAGTTGCTCAGATTCTTGCGCTGGGCGGCTTAGCTCCACGTGCAGGGCAGCTCAGGTCCATGCACGGGGCGGCTCATGCCAGTCGCATCAGTGCGGGTTTGGGTGCTCAGGCCAGATTTGGCCGCATGAGTTCAGGCAGCTTGGCGAGAGCACTGTAACCTCTGATCTTAGCTTCTCAAATGGTAGTCCCAGGACTTCGTATTTGAGCAGCTCATTTCCCTTCAGTTTCTTCCTGGGTTGAGAGAATCCATCTCCCTCTGTTTGGGTCTCTCCAGGATGTTCTGTTCTGGCATCTGAGCTGTCTCTCTCAGAGAGGCTCTGTATCCTGCTGTTTATCAGTCTGCCATCTTTAGCTTCTCCTGAATAGTTTAATAGTTTTGTCATGATTATTTCCTAAACAGGTGATCACATGATGTGGTATGTGGGATAGAGGCCTTCCAACCAGCCCCTGACACTCATTGTCCAGTGAGAAATTTAGAATTGGAGAAGGTTATGTCATTATGATAAGCTTTCTTTACGAGGGAAATGAGAACAGAAATGAACCTCCAGGTTAGGAAGCAGTGTGGGTTCCACTTCAATCATGCTCTCCCTAGGTGTGAACTGAAACTTGAGTATTTTTCTTAGAGGAGTGCAGGTGCAGCTGACATGTCTGAGACCATCTCTGGCAGGAGACCAAGTCAGTGAATGATTCCTTCTTCCTGTCTTAGTCACTTTCCCATCCCCAGGACAAAATACTGGATGCCTGCAGTTTAAAGGAGGAGAGTTTTCTTTTGCCCCACAGTTTCTAGTGGGTTCAGTCCAGAGTCAGCTGGCTCCAGTGCAGAAGCAACATGGCAGAAAGACCATATGGAAGACATATATTCATCACACGTCACATGGCAGCCAGAAGAGACAGAGACAGAGAGAGTGAGAGACAGAGACAGAGAGAGAGAGAGAGAGACAAGAGAGAGAAAGAGAGAGACAGAGAGCCCCGTCACCTAACAGCACATTTAGTTACTGAACACATCAATGGCCAAATGACCTGATGAGTAAAGTGCCCCCATGATTCAATCACCTTCAAACACATGAGAATTTTGAGATATATTTTTAAATATAAACCATATGTTCCACCCAAGACTTCCAGAAGATTTATGTGCAAATTATTATATAAAGACATTTAGTCCATTGCTAAGTCACCAAAATCTTAGCAGATCCAGCCCTGCTGAAAAATCCAAGTCCAAAGTGTCCCTTGAGACTCAAGGCAAACTTAGTGGTGATCTCCTGTGAAAGTTAAAAATGAAGTTAAATATTTGCAGGAATTGAGTGTTTTGTCCCAGTGATAGGAAAGGAAGTCAAACATAATGACACAGGGTAAAATTTCCATTTTAAAGGGAAGTAATAAGGGAATAGGGGAGTAATAGAGGAATTGGATAAAATCAAGACCAAATATGTGAAAGAGTTTTGCTCTACAATATTTAAACCGAGTGGCTGGGAGGTGGGACTAAACAGCGTGTTTTCCTTGAGGTCACCTCCTCCTCCCCCTGTGACAACTTCCTTTCCCAGTGGTGCAAAAAGGGGTCCCAATCAGTAACTTGTGCATCATCAGTGCCCTTCCTAAGACCTCCTTCTCCCCCATCGGAGGTTATATGTGTACCCTATGTCACAAATTTCAGTCAGAGAATGCCAGGCTATCTATAGTCATGGACTTCTCTCTATGTCCTTAGAATAAAGCCTATATATATTTTATGTCTTCTTTCTTATTGTGCCAAAAACCTAACAATATGCATCAGGGAAAACACTGAATCCTATCATTCCACATCAAGCATCAAGGGCAAGTTGTGGTGAGATGTGCATTTCAAAGGGCTTGGACAGGCCTGCCTCTATGGCATTGTAAGTTGTAGTCCACGTGGCCTCTCTCTTGGGCTGGCTTTGCTTACCGGCCTTCCTCAGACTTTTGATGTTCCTGGCCTTTCCAATTTCCTGAGGTCTCCACTGTACTTTTGGCTTCGCCTTCACTACTTCATTCAGTGCTGTCTCAGGGGCACACTGCCTGGCCTTCCAGTCCTTCCTCTGGGATCTGGATGGAAATCTCCATGACTATTGCATTTTGCATACCTGAAAAATCTGTACTATGTGGAAGATACCAACGTTTGTCACCAGCTCAAACATTTACCACTTCTCCATTGTGGCTGCAGTGACCACTGTGTACCTGGATATCTGAGCACTGTCAAATGAATCCCTGGGAGAGAATTCCCTAGTTGCCTTTCTAGGCCAGAGTCCCCAGGTACTTTCTTTGTAAATGAAAGCCTTACAGTTTTGAACCCTTGAGTCTGCAAAGGGTGAGTTCTTCCTGATTCTTGAGATGATTTCTACCCATCTTTCTTTTTGTCCTAATGCAAATTATTTGGCTTCTTTCTAATGCTAATCTTTTTAGCAACCAACATCTCCTTGTCCCCAAATTTATAAGTCCTTTGTAGACTGCCAGCAAGATTTTTCAAATTATTTGGTTCTGATTTTTGGTTCTGATTTTCACTGTCAGAGCTTCTTAAAAGAAACCAGCAATACCCATGCCACAGCTTGAACATTGGGCTTATTTGAAATTCACTCCACTAGATTAATAAGTCCACCACCCTTAAATTCAACCTTATGCAAAGTCTTAGGATATGAGCAAAACATAGACAAATTCTTTACCAGAATGTAACGTGTGGCCACTAGTCCAGTTGTCAATAGAGTCCTTTTTTCTAGCTGAAATCTTATGAGCACTGCCATTACTGTCCACATTCCTATCAGCATCCTGGCCTCCTGAACTCTAACCAGAATCTCTCATCAACCTCTGCTTGCAGCAATTTAGGGCTTCTCTAGTTTGTTTCTCTAAAACTTTCCAAGCTCCTCCTGCAAATAAGTTCCAAAGACCTTTGAACTACATGGCCAGGTAGAATCACAGTAATTTCATTTTCATGGTACTAAGATTTGTCTAGAAGTCCAATGTGATGTCCACTAAGCTGAAGAGATAATGTTTCTCTAATTCTCTTTCTCTTTTCCCCTTTTCCTCCTTGTCTCCCTGTGCTAAAGAGATAATATTTCCCTAATTCTTTCTCTTTTTCCCTTTCCCTCCCTTCTCCCTCCCTCTCTTGCTTTCATACTTACTGAGCACTTACTGTGTGCTAGGTGCCATTCACTGAGTATCACAGTGTGAACAAAATAGAAGTGATTGTATAATAGAATTGCAATCAAGTAGGGAAGATATATCATATATATGAAAGTATAAATTGCAAATTGTTCTATAGAATAAAAGGGTAATATGTGGAAAAAATAACATTTTCTATTGGGTTTATGAGTAGATAAAATTTCAGCTGGTATCTAGAGACTTTGAAAGGAGCCAGTAATTTGGAATGATGAGAACCATATCCCTAGGATGAGGGCACAGCATATGCAAAGGCTGCATAGCAGAAAAAACATTTGGCATTTATACTCCAATGTCTTCCTCTAACACTCTCTGATTATCTGCTCTCTGCTGGGCTATGTGCTAGAGATAAAAATATAGAGCTGAGAGATGGGCATGGTGGTGCCCACCTATAGTCTCAATTTATTGGGAAGCTGAATCTAGAGGATCACTTGAGTCCAGCAACTAGGGGACAGTCTGGGTAAAACAGTGGGACCTCTTCTCTTAAAAATGAACATAAAATATATATAAGATATAGTCCCTATATGCTAGAAATTTACAGTTAAAAAGGCAGATAGTATATAAAGAAATAGATTACAATAGCTAAATGTTAACAGAACCCTCAGGTGAGCAAATGAAATTCTGTTCAATGTATGAAAGGGTCTATGTGTGTGGAGATGATTGGAGGTCTCAGCAGAGAGAAGAGCCCCTTTGAAGGAGGATGTATGCTCATCAAAAAGAATTGAAAGACTTCTCCAGGCAGATGGTGGGAAAAGCTCCAGTTACCAGGAGCTACATGAGTAATGGCATGGAGGCACCAGAGGGTTTTGTCAGTGTGGGGAACAAAAAGTTTGATGAGGTGGGGTTGCCAAATGGGAGCATGTGCTGTGATGGGAGTGTGGCTGGAGACAGGACTGCCAGATGAATGACACTGGGGATTCTCTCTGGGTTGCTTGGCAACAAGAAAGCTAGGATGGATGACTGTGTGTTCTCAGAAGAGCCTGAAATTCCCGTGGGACCTGAATAAGCTCTACTTCACCTCAGGCAGATAAATGTGCCTGAATTCAATTCCACAGAATGAGCACTTTCAGGACTCCAGGAGTGGGGCAGCTGGCATGTCCTAGCACCCCCCTCCACATACCTGGCACTTCAGCTGGAGTCCTTGGTGCTTGAGCCTCAATGTTTTTTCCCTCTCTTTCTGGGGCAAAGTAATTTTTATATTTACTCTCTACCAATGGAGAATAACAGAGGATAAAGTCCTGTGAGGTCCAGAGTACACACAGCTGTGGTGCTGCCCAAGCTTCCCTCTCTACAGGATGCCAGGAAGATGTGGGTAGGGCACACCTGCTGCTCCTCTGCCCATAAGTTCCAGATAAGCCAGGAGATGCTTTCTGCTGTTGCCCCCAAGCTCTTCACCATAACTGGGATGCTGCTTTGGGTGAATGTGAAGATGAGTGTGCATAGGTTGGAATGTTAAGACTGAAAGTGTCTTGTGGGTCATGTGTAGGACACGGAACTTTATCCTTAGGAAATGAGGAGCCACAACAGCAGTTTCAGCAAGGAAAGGTCTTCATGCAATCTGCACGTTGGAAAGAATTTCTTGTTGGCTATTGTGATGGATGGGCTGCAAAGGAGTGGCACTCAACCCTGCAGTCCACAGGAATGTCAGCTCTTTAAGGGTCAGGGAGGATTTGTCCCTTTTGTCCACAATTTCATCTTCAGAATCTAACAATGTCTAATATGTGGTTACTGTTCAATAAATATTTGACAAGTTGATGAAAACAATTAGGAAGCTATCGCCCTGGACCAGGTAAGAGATGATGCTGATAGGGATGAGGAGTCAGAAATATTGAGAGTTTGGAGATGGAGAAGCACAGCTAGATTACCAGTTGGAGCTGTTTCACTCACTCAGTCCAGCACCAAGTGCAGAAAACTCAGTAGCCAAACTGCAGGGAAGTAAGGACTGTTTGTTGACTTGAGATTCTCTGTTTTCCATCCTGGGGTTCAGGCTTTCCATCCCGGGGTTCCTCTCCAGGAAATCTGGCCTGAATCCCATTCTGCCCTGCCTGTGTGAAACCTGTGACATTACGGCTTCTGGACTCAGCCTCCTGAGGGACTTGTCATTGTGTTTACTGTCAGTCAGGCTAGAAAAGCTGCATCCAGGGTTTTCATTTCTGACAAATTTTTGTCATATTCATTTTTTTGTATTTAAAATATAAATGAATGTTGGTAAAATAAGCTATTCTCCCTGACTACTTCCAAAGCCTAGCCTCCTATTTTGGAAGGGTCCTCTTTGATACCTTCTGGTAACCCATGCAAATTCCCAGAATTCCCAGGATGAGTCTCTACATAGGTGAAACATTTTATTTGTGTGCTTAGTTTTTATGGTTTTGAGGTGATTTGGCCTGGTGGTTATCATTGTGGTATAGAACAGTTTCAATCTTAGATGGCAAATTAGTCAGGTTCAAGCCACTGAAATACATTTTGGTTAATATAAGCAGAAAAAACTATTAAAATATTTTATTGTGGTAAACCATACATATCCCGTAAAAACTGCAATTAAGCCGGTTTTGAATGTGCAATTCAGTGGTGTTGATTATGTTCAAAATGTTGTACAACCATCACCACTAATTATTTCCAAAACTTATTATCACTCTGATAAATGTTACTCATTTAAGCAATAACTCCCCATTCTCCTATTTCCACAACTCCTAGTAACATGTCTCTACTTTGTTTCTCTGTGAATTTGCCTCTTACCTATATTTCATACAAATAGCATGATATGGCATTTGTCCCTTTGCATCTGGTTTATTTCACTAGCATAAAATCTTCAAGATTTATCCATGTTTTATCATGTGTCAGAACTGTATTATTTTTAATAGCTGGATAATATTTTACTGTATGTGTATAGCATATTTTTTATCCAAGAAAAGAAATTTTATAAAGGCTCTTGAGCAGGTTCTAGAAAACAAATTCTGGAGCCTGTCTTGGGGAATTTCCTTGTTGCTGGACCCAATACCCAACACCTGAAACTTGAAGAAAGAGAGATTTATTTTGGCTTATGGTTTTAGTACATAGTTGACAAGCTCCAAGACAGGAAGGCATGGTGGAAGGGTCTGGGGGAGGAAGCTGCTCACATCACGGCAGTCAGGAAGCAGAGAGTAAAGCGGGGAGCCAGGAAGAGAGGGAGACACTTCCAGATCATTCCCCCAGTGAACCATCTCTTCTGACCAGGTCTCACATCTTAACAACACATTTAGCTACAAACTCATGAGTGAACTAACACACTGATGAGTATAGTGGTTCCATGATCCAATCACCTCCTCACCCAGAGTCTTGCCTATGATGACATGAGATTTTGGGGGGATATCTAGATATAAAGCACAACATATCCAGCCTGGGCTTTGGGTTCTGCAGAGGCTGTGGAATCCAAGCTGTGATATTATTCTGAGCCTTAGCGTCTCATCTGTAGAATAGGAATTGTACAAATTGTTCATGTATTTGAGATTATACATGTAAATCACTCAGAATAAATTATGGCACCTAAGTAAAAAATCCTTACCAATGTTACTGTATTATTATAGCTTGCAAAGACATTGTTTATGCTTCTTCTTCCTCATACAATCCCAGTAGTAGGATTTTTCTGAAATGTTCTCTCCTAAAGAGAGAAAGCTAAGTTGCTTTTTTGAACATACTTCTCACTGATTTTTTCCCTGGATTTGGAACTTCCGAGGAAAGGCAAAAAAGGCTCTTGTCCTGGTAGAGAGTGAAATTGCCTAGATCATTTGGCCTGACATCTTCTGTGGACTTAGGGAAACTCTGAGGCTTCGCTTTCCTAGTAGAAACCTGCTCTGTGGAAATGAGACAGGGTGGGTGGCTGAAGGCCATGGTTCATGGAAGGGAATAAAATACAGCTCCTTTTGCACCTGTACCCTTGTTGACTCTGACTGGATCCTTGAGGCTCTGCGCCCTTGCTGTAGGAACCAGTTAGAGACAGAGAGAGTGTTGTAGTGCTTTGGAAATAGATAAAACTGGCTTCATATCCTGGCTCTGCTCTGTACAGGCCAGGCTTTCCATTTCATAAGCCCAGGAGAGCGGGTGGAGCGTTGAGGAGAGCTACGTTCAGAGGACTCTATGAACATAGGTGCCTCTGAGGCACCTGCGTAGAAGCTGGCACATCCAGCTGTCTATGATTGATTCAGTGCATCCCTCCACTGGAAATCAGCTAGGACCTTCTGCAGTGGGAGGCTGGTTTGTCTGGCTTGGATCAAGAATGTCCCCCGAAGGCTTGTGTGTTCAGATGTGAGGCATTTGGAAAGCATTTAGGTCATGGAGGGCTAACTCAATGAATGAATTCACCCATGGATGAGTTCGAAGCGGAATGTGCTGTTTGGAGGTGTGGTAGGCTAGAGTACAGAGATCGCTGACGGAGTGAGCTAGAGGGGCATCCGGCCCAGGTCCCTTTATCCCTTCCCTTCTCACTCTGGCTCCTCACTGTGGGGAGCTATGCTGCTTTCCTCTGCCATATCTTTCTGCTATGATATTTTTACCTTCGAGCCTGCTGACTATCAGCTGAAACCTCTGAAACTGTGAGCTTTTCTTCCTTTAAATCGTATTTATCAGGTATTTTGTCCTAGCAAAGCAAAAGCAACTAACACAGAGACCGGTGTGTCGTTTAAGGTCATCCTCAGCAAGGAAGGAGCAGGAACATTTTCCATTCATTACAAGTTGAGATTCAGTGACTCTGGGTAAAAGGTTCAAGCTGGCTAGAAACATCTTGAAATGGTGTTCTGCCTTTATTCCCCAAAGTGTTTTATTTACTTGTGAAATTGATTTTTTTTTTTGGTATAAACATTGTTATAACAAAATTCTTCACCCACAATCCAGATGCTGTGAGAAATCAGACTTAGGTGCTGCATTTGGACATGGCTTGCAGGAAGGCTATGGGGGAGGAGGTGTCGCTACTGAGGTACTAATGTGCCTTCTCAAGCCCATTAAAAATATTCTTAGCAGTTCTCATAGATCAGCTGTCATAGCACTGATAGGACAGGGTGCCGGTAATGACTATCGTTACAATGATCTTTCATATAATAGAGACCTATTGACTCAACATTTTGTTCTTCTCAAAACACTGTTTCTGGCAAGTGACAGGATGAGCCCTCCTTTTATAGATGTGTATGCTGAGACTCAGACGCTGATTGGCTTGCAGGTGGCTCGTTTGGGGTCAGACTTCACATCTTCCAGCTTCCAGTCCACAGTTCTGTTTACTTCCCTACTACGAGCTGGGCAATGTGGAAATTCCAGCTTTTACTGACTTATAAGTTAGTGATTTGGTCACAGAGAAGCATTATATGACCTCCCTCCATCTGGAGAGGGCCACACCTACAGTGAACCCCTCTCTCCACTTCCCTTGCTCCTTCCTTTCCTCTCTTCTGTCTTTCTCTAAAACAAGAAACACCTTTGAGCCGGAGTGGGAGCCTTAGCTTTGTTTGCAGGCAGCAGAGTGTTGGGGGCAGCTCATTGTCTTGTGCTCCAGGGAAGCAGTAAACTGGTATTTTCTATTCTTCAAGCCTCAGGCAGAGATGGGAAGGGTGGGATGGGAAAGTGACACGTCTGTAAATAACCACACCTGTTTTAAGAGCAGAAGGATTGGCATGTTCCCATAGCCTCATCAATTACCCCCAACCTTTTGCAAAGGGAGCCCCAGGGAAAAGAATCTCTTCACACTCTTATGATTATTTATAGATGCCTCTTCCTGTCCATACTCCAGGGTGTGGGGGGAGTGTGGTTTGCTTAGTGACAGGCTCTTCTGCATGTCGAATTTTCAGACCAAGTGGAATTCCTCCTTGTACCTCTCCACTGCGGAGGACAGAGGGGTCTGGGCATGGGAAGACTGACGACGTGGCGGGGGAAGCCTGGGGGAGCATGTCTGGATTTCTTTGCTATATGCACTAGCTCCCAGTAAAACCTGACTGAGGAGCCACTTTACCACTAATTAGGGAAATTCAGTGTAGTGGTTACATTAAACGTGTTTTGCATTCCAATGTCTTGGATTCAAATCCCAGCTCTGTCATTTACAAGCTATGTGACTCTAGTTAAGTCATTTAAGGGTTTGTGTAGTTTCCTTATCTGTAAAACGTGATAGTAATGCTTTGTTTTAAGGTTTAGCAAAATAGATGCACAGAGGGTTATCAGAATATGCTGGTTATCCTTATGAGATACTACTCCTTTGTGTGTGTGTGTGTGTGTGTGTGAGAGAGAGAGAGAGAGAGAGAGAGAGAGAGAGAGAGAAAGTCAGAGAGAGAAAGTCAGAGAGAGAGAGAGAGAGAGAGAGAGAATTTTGATAGGAATCCTTTATATCCTTTATGTCCAAAGTACAGGCAGGAACTTTGCCAAGAAAAGGTAAGGGTAATTAATAAAACCTGGACAAACAGCAATCTCTGAGGACAGGACGGCTCAGAGTGGGGACAGGTTGAGGCAGGTGAGATGACTCCAATACCTGAGTATTTGAGGTATTTGATTGTACATATCACCAGAGTGCTCAGCACCTCCAACCAGCCTATCCTGACCAGGATGAATGCCTTAGTCAGCCTTCAGGAAAAGCTGACCAGCCCAGGAAAAGCTGGACTGTCTAGGTTTAGGGTCACAGCTAGCCAGCTCTTTAGAAAGAGAGTGTTTGAGGTACCACACTGCAAAGAAAGGTGTTTCATAGGTGGTTCAACCCTAGCCAAAGGAAGGGTGCCTAAAGTGATAGAAAGCAAAGGTCCATTTTAGGATTAGTTATCATACCTAGTGGATTTTCCCACTCAGTTTTCTCTTTTTAAAGGTCTGTTATTATTCTGGAAGCATAAATGATTGCCTACTCTATGAACTACTTGCATTAATGTTTTTATAATAAATTAAAAAATCCACAAAATTTGAGAACATAGCAAAGTACACTCTCGCATACCTGTCACCCATCCCACATGACAAACTCACAGTCACTTGCTTTACCAATGCCCTCTGCCAGATGGTTTAAACATATCCCCAGTGTCAACGTCATGTCATTTCACTTGTAAAATTTATGTGCGTACTTCTAAAAGGGAAAGACTTTTAAAAATCACTATAACAACAGAAAACCTGACATTTTCAAAATATCATTGAATAAGTATTCCATCAGCACTCGAATTTCCCCAGTTGACTCATGATTTTTCTAGTTGGTTTACGGGACTCAAGATTTAAATAAGATTTACACACTGCAATTGGCTCTTTCTTCTCAATGTATAGTTTCCTCTTGTAGTTCTCTTTTTATTCTGTTTGATTCATTTGATGAGACCAGATGACTTCCTATTTTCTAGTTAGAGGTGCATCTCTATGCTGCCAACTATCTCACTATTTTGTTCCCCAATGTGCCTTGGTCTGATTCCAATTTACTTATGAGTAAGGCTGCATTGTAGTATCATCATGAGTTCTTTTTGATGAACTAACAGAGATTAGTAGTATAGTTGTCTATCTTGTGTGTGTGTGTGTTTTGTGTGTATATGAATATAACCTTTTCCCTTCTTTCTTTTCTCCTTTCCTCTACTTAGTTGTTCTTTCCTTTTGAGCACTTCCATTCCTTTTAATTTTCACAGTATCTATGGTACATTTTGGATTTTACTTTTTCAGTTTTTTTACACTAGGGAGACAATTCACACATGCAAGTTTAATTTATGAGTATGGTCTCAAGCTGCATTCATTTACCTAAAAAGCCTCAAGTTTATCTTTCTTTAGGATAATATCCTTCTTTATACCTGAGCAATACTCCATTGTATAAAAATATCACATCTTTTTTATCCATGCCTCAGTTAATGGGCATTTGGGGTGTTTCCAAGATTTTGCTATTACAAACTGCTGCTATAAACATGGGTGCACATATATTGCTATGGTATGATGTTTTCAATTCTTCTGGGAAAACACCCAGAAGGGGAATAGATGGATTGAATGGGACTTCCAATCCTAGAATTTTTGAGAAATCTCCACATGGATTTCCACAGTGATTGTTCCAGTTTACACTCCCACCAACAGAGGAGAAGTGTTCCTTTTTCCCCGAAGCCCCACCAGCATTTGTTACTGGTTGATTTCTTGAAGATAGCTATTTATTCTGGAGTAGGATAGAATCTCTGTGTTGTTTTAATTTGCAATTCTGGAATGACCAGTGATGTTGAGACTTTTTCATATATTTATTTGCCATTTGTATATCTTCATCTGACAAGCATATATTCATAACAGATGCCCATTTCTGGACTGAGTCTTTGAATTTGGAGACCTAATATTTTTCAATGTATGTTATAAATATAAGTCCTTTGTCAAGAGGTCAATTGGCTAATTTTTTCCCATTCTGTGGGTTTTCTTTTCAATCTGTTGCTGATTTCTTTGCTGTGCAAAAACTTCTTAATATCCCAGTTGTTGATTCTTTGAAGTACTTCCCATACAGTTTGCCTTGGTTCATAAACTCTTTGCCTACCCATATGTCCTCAAGATTTCTACCTACCTTGTCTTCCAGTAAGTATATTTAGTGTTTCTGTTTTAATATTTAGATCTGTGATCCATTCTGACTTTAGTGCCTGGTGATAGACATGTATCTAGTTTTAGTCTTTGGCATGTGGAAAGCCAATTTTTCCAGCACCATTTATTAAAGAGGCTATCTTTATGTGAGATGTAATGAAATCAGTCCTAAGAGGGAAACAGTGAATTCTCACATCAGGAAAACAGAATGAACACAAACAACCTCAAGCTTCTAGAAAAAGAGCAAATCAAGACCAAAGCTCATAGAAGGGATGAAATTATAAAGATCAGAGAAGAAACTAATGCAGTGACATTAAGAAAACAATACAAAGGATTAGTGAATCAATCCTAATCTTTCTTGGCCAGTAGTTTTCTTTGAAAGAATAAACAAAATTGATAAACCCGTATCCAACCTTATCAAGAAAAGAAAAGAAAAGAAAAGAAAAGAAAAGAAAACACAAAACTCAGATTCACGCAATGAGGAATGAAAAGGATGAAATCACTACAGATCCTGTGGAAATTCAGAAGATCATTAACACATACATTGAAAATCTTTACTCTCATAGGCTGGAAAACACAGTAGAACTTGGCAGATTCCTAGACAAGTATGAATTACTGAAGCTGAATCAAGAAGACATAAAAATTTTGAATAACCTAATATTAGTTACTGAAATTGAAAACGTAATAAAAACTTACCAACAAAGAAAAGCCCAAGTTTTGATAGATTGACAGCTGAATTCTACAAGAAATTTAGAGATTTAATGCCAATACTCCTTAAACTCTTTAATGAAATGAAAGGGAAGCAATCCTCCTTAACTCATTCCTGCAGGCAAGTATTAGTCTGATACCAAATCCAGAGAAAGATCCAACCAAAAAGGAAAACTACAGGCCAATCTCCATAATAAACATAGATGCAAAAATTCTCAGTAAAATACTAGCAACCAGAATACAGCAAGTCATCAAGAAGATTATACACCATAACCAAGTGGGATTCATCCCAGGAACGCAAGAATGGTTCAAGATATGCAAATCAGTAAACATAATACACTACATCAACAGAGTCAAAGATAAAAATCACATGATCATCTTAAAAGATGCAGAAAACACTTTTGGTAAAGACTAACACTCATTCATGATAAAAACCCTACCAAAAATTGGGATAGATGGTCTCTACCTCGATCTGATAAAAAGCCATCAATGACAACCTAAAGCCAATATCATACTAAATGGTCAAAAACTGAAAGCTTTCACTCTAAAATCAGGAACAAGACAAGGATGTCCACTATCACTACTCCTATTCAATATAATTCAGGAAATGTTAGCAAGAGTAATTAGACAAGAGAGAGAAATAAAAGAACAAGGATAGGAAAGGAAGAAGTTAAATTATTATTATTTGCAGATGACATGATACTCTACATAGAAGATCCCAAAAACTCCACCAACAGACTACTAAGTTAATAAGTAAATTCAGAGGTATCAATGGATACAAAATCAACACTCAAAAATCAACAGCATTCTTGTACAAACAACAAATGCGCTGAGAGACAAATTAAGGAAATAACACTTTTCACAATAGCATACCCAAAAATGAAATACTTAGGAATCAATCTAACAAAGGATCTAAAAAAGAATCTATTGAAAATTGTAGTAGTCTAAAAAAGGAGGTTGAAGAGAATATAAGAGAATGGAAAGATATCACTTTATTCTCTTTTATATTAGTATACACACATATATGGTGACATTAAAAGTATGATTACTAAAAATACTATTATTGTTATTTGTAGTTCTTATGCATGTCTCACTAGAGCTGAGCAATCAACTTATTGTATCTTCAAGATATTTAAAATAATATATCTCTGCATCATTAAACTTGGTCCCAAGTGTAGTGGTGTTGGAAGGTGATGAGACCAGGTTTTTTTTCTGCTGTTTCTTCTTTATTTCTTCTTTCTTCTTTCTTCTTTCTTCTTTCTTCTTTCTTCTTTCTTCTTTCTTTCTCTTTCTTTCTTTCTTTCTTTCTTTCTTTCTTTCTTTCTTTCTTTCTTTTTCTTCTTTCTTCTTTCTTCTTTCTTCCTTTCTTTCACCAGGAATTGAACTCAGGACCTTGTGCTTGCCAGGCAGGCACTGTGCTGCTGAGCTATATCCCCAATTCAGTGGTGAAACTTTGAAGAGGTAGAGCCAAATAGGAGGTAATCAGGCCATGGGGCCTATCTTCACCAATGGATTAATATGGTTTTGTAGGAGTTCTAACTCTCGTGGGATTTGGTTAATATCATGAGAGCTGGTTGCTATAAAATGGAGCTATCACATGTTACCTGGCCCCTTCTGCATGCATCCAGATCCTTCTCTGTCATGTTGCAGGGTTTTATCTTTCCAATATAGTTTTTTCACTCTTTTTAATTAGTTATATATATTAATTTGTCTCATTTTTGTAGCTATGTAAATGCACATAACATATTTTGATCTTTTCACCTCTTCCCACCCTGGCCCTGTGAACCCACCTGGTTTTACATTTTTGGAAGATTTTAATTTGTATATTTGAAATATACCTGCCAGTCTTAATTAGTGGTTAGTTGCTGAGGCACAACACCCACCTTCCACAGTTTAAAGGAGGAAAGTTCATTTTCTCTCACACTTTGTAAAGGTTTTAGTCCATATTTGTTTGGCTCTAATGCAGAGCAGCATGGCCAAGGGGCACGGCAAAGGAGGCTTGCTCATGGCATGGTAGCTGGCAGCAGCAAGCAAACAAGGGAGGAAAAGGGATGCGTAACTCTAGCTCTGGCTCTAGCTCTAGTTCTGTCCACACCCACACCCACAGTGACCCATCTTTTCCTACCAGGCTTCACCTGCCGACATTACACATAGCTGTAAACCCATCAGTGAGAGTCACCCTCATATGCGAGAGTGTCCAGGAGCCTGAATTATTTCTGCAGTACTGGGATGATATCACATACCTGGTCTTGTTGACTTGTCCCAAGGATACAATAAAGCACTCCCCCCATCCCCGCCAAAAGAGAAAACTCTTGAAGGAGTCTAGATAGGACTAGGACTAGATGAGACTATTAGGGGCCCAACAATCTATGTGGCAGGAGGAGAGGGCTCTTCCTGTCAGGCAGAGCAGGGAGCTCAAGGTAGATGTGTTTGTAACATCAAGGTGGGTAACAAGAGCCTTAGGGGGAGGCCATCAAAGGACAAATGGGAGGCCAACTTCAGAAGAAACATCAGGAATACACCAACTGCTTTACATGAGAAAGTGTGATTCAGAAAAGTAGAGGGCAGATCTTGGGCTTTCAAAGCCCTTAGTTGAGATTGCTACCCAAAGGCAATGTGGATTAAGCATGTGGATTCTGGATCAAGCCTGTGTGCTTTCCTTCCTGATTGTGTGTCCTGCAGCTAGTTTCTTGATTTCTTCCTGCCTCCACTCCTTCAGCTATAAAATGGGGCACAACACTTTTTTTGTTCATTGTGTGTCCAGTAGGATAAATGAGACAATGTATGTAAAGCACTTAGAATGGTTCCCAGTGCCCCATAAGTCTCTACAAATGTTCTTTCTGAGTACAGAGGATCCTTATTACTTGCAGACTTTGTGTTTGTGTAATGGGCTACTTGCTAAAATTTTTTGTTAACACCCAAATCAGTACTCTCAGTACTTTCCAGGTCCTTCTTTTATCACCTGTAGGTGATAAAAAAAATTCGAGTTTCCTGATGCACACACTTCCAGCTGAAGATGAGCACGGAAACCCTGTACCTTCTTGTTTCAAGATTTATATCACACACAAATGTCCTTTCCACAGCCTATTCAGTGCTTCTTTCTTTCTTTCTTTCTTTCTTTCTTTCTTTCTTTCTTTCTTTCTTTCTTTCTTCTTTCTTTCTTCTTTCTTGTTTCTCTTTCTGTCTTCTTTCTTTTGCCTGTTTCTGCTTTTTCTCAATGGTTTTGGTGTTGGAAATGCCTCCAAGGATAGTGCTAAAGTGCTAGCTGGCGTTCTTAGGCACAAGAAGGCTGAGTGTATCTTAGAGAGAAAGCACATGTTAGATAAGTTTTGTTCATCAGACTCAAGGCGCAGCATTGTGGGCAGAGTTCAGTGTTCATAAATCAACAGTGTGCATTGAATAAGATGTCCTTAAATAGAGGTGTCATGGGATAAGGATGTGTATTGATTACCTGATAAAAATGTTGTGACCAGAGGCTCACAAAACCCTAATGTTGTATTTTCCCCAAGAGCAATAGTTTAGTATTTTCCATGACTTTAAAGAGCATAAGTACTATGAATAATGAGAATCTACTATATTTTCTTGCCCAATTCCTGCAGTCTGTGTGTCCTTGGAAAGTGACACATATTCAAGTGAGGAGACTTTGTCACAGGGACAAAATCACATACAATTTAAGTCCCATTTGATAAAGACCCATGCTTTCTTTGACAAAATGGAAGAAGGCATGGGTGTTTCAGGAAACCTGCGTGTGGGAGTTGGGTGGGGTTTTTTTTTGGAAGCAGCGGAGCAGTGATGGTCTTTTGCATAGGGGCAGAAGCTGGGCGGGTTAAAACCCATCTGTCTTACTGATGCTAGGTAAGGCTCATCCTGGCAGGGGGGCAGAGCTGTGTCTCTTCTGCACCTGCCTCTTCCACAGCAGACTGAGAGCTGGCCTCAGGAGGTACCCAGTACCCGCCTGAGACAGGGCTGGTATTATGGCATTGAGCCTCCAACCAAGCGCTTTCACACTTAGTTGAGAAATAAATGCAAAAATGTTTGGAATCTTTTCTAGAGTTTCAGGAGAAAATGGACCAGGGTAAGATGACAGTGCCGTGAGAAATGGAGCATCACACATGCCTCGCCACTGCATCCCATTGTAAGGCCTCAAAGCCAGGACACAGCAAGTCAGCGTGGCTCTGTGATACTGTGGTGAACAGGCTCATAGTGCAGCTGGCCTTGAATATGCACAAGTACCATGGATATCCACACCCAAGGATTTTACCAGCCACAGGTAGAAAAACAATTGCATCTGTATTGATTGTGTAGACTGTATTTTTGTCATTATTCCCTAAATAATATAACTATTTGCACAGTATTTACATTGGATCAGGTATTAAAAATACCTTAGAAGTGATTTAAAATATGCAGGGGAATGTGCATAGGTTATATCAAAGTACCATGCTACTTTATATAAGAGACTTCAGTACCTTTAGATTTTGGTAACAGCGAGGGTGGGACCTGGAATGATTATCCTGTGGCGCAGTGGAGAGATGGCTATACTGTGAAACAGTGATAAGACTGAGAAGCCAAAGTTCTGTAACAGTCCATGATCAGGATACTACACTACCACAAAACAGGACTTGGTACTCACACAACTCCCGCCCATGAGATTATGAACTGGTTATACAAAAGACCACGCTACACCACAGCATCACAAGAGTCAGACTGTCATGTGACTATCTAATATTACTACAGCACCTTTTCATGATATATCACAATATCCTAACCCTAACTCTAACCCTAACCCTAACCCTAACCCTAACCCTAACCCTAACCCTAACCCTAACCCAAATCCTAAGGTTCCAAACAATTGCACTCATTTATCAAGCATTGTAAAAGCACTTAGTTGGAGGCTTAATGACCATAATCTCACCGCTATCTCAGGTGTGTATCAGCTACCATCTAAGGCCAGCTGTCACCCTGGCCATCTACTTTATTCTGCCTTGTATATATTCATAAGCTGGTAGAATCTGTTTTTGACCAAATTATTTGACTGAATCACATCTGCTTTGAGTGCATATGTCTGGCCCAGCCTGCAAACACCACTGACATAAACACCTGAAGGAATTCCCTCTTGTATCTCCTTCCTCATACTGTGGGTAGGCATAGCTGCTCCTCTGCCAGAGTGAGGACTGAGAACACCCTTCTTCATCTTTTAATATTTACAATAGAGTTCAGCTCAGAGGAAGAACACATGAGGAATGGACTATTTGGTGGATTTGTGATTTAGTCAAACAAATCAGATGACCTTGAGGAATTGTCGTGTAAGCCCTGCAGTCATAGGCCTAAAAGGTACCTTGGATTCCGTGTTTATCTAAGTTTATTCATCACACTGTTCATTTTTGCCACATTCCTGTATTATCTGTTATTGGCTCAAAATCTTTTAAGTCAACTCATCTTTTAAAAAGTGGAAATATATTTCTTGAAAAGGAAAAAGAGAGCCAGTAAGGTGCACATGTATTGCCCCCCTACCCTTTCCTTGAATCCTTTTGTCAATTTCTTGCTGGAGTTTCCTGACATTGGCCTCTCTGCCCTTGTGTGACATGATGGAGCTGCAGGTGACCAGGTGCTGCAGGTGACCCCCAGCCCCAGAGAATGCAGGGCTCTATGCATTTGGTGGTATCTGTTTTAACCAGTGGAGATTGGGCTTTAGTGACATGTTTTATTGGGGAGACAAGGAGACTTAAATCTGCTACCTCAAGGACTTCATCAACAATAGAAAGGACAGGACACAGTAGTTCTTGTGATTTTGCTGGCAGAACTACAGTCCTGAGGTTCATTACCAAATAGTCAACAGGCCTACATTCTGCCTCTTTCTAATTCTCACAACAGCTGTATGAGGTTACATGTTTTACTATCCCTAGTATGACACTTGAAAAATTAAGCCTCAGAGTTGTTAAGCATCTTGCACAAGGTCACAGAGCTATGAAACAGAGCCAGAATTAAATTCCAGACTGGCTGCTCTGTGAGCTCCTAACCATTTTATTAAACTCTGATCATTTTCCTCATTTGTACCTATGTTAACAGTTTGGCCAGGAAACCAAATAGGGCAGATTGGTCTTTATATTAGGGAGTATGTCTTGTTCACTGTCTTTGCTTAGACATCCATTTTTTGGGGGGTCTAGAGAAGCTAGTTGGTGAGGTCCAAAGCACTTGGGGCCAGTGGCCAGCTGAGCTGAGTGACAGTCTGTCTCTGAGGCTGTCTGGAAACCTGGCCAAAGTTGTACCACATGAGGAAACAAAGAAGGACCTACTCTAGGGCAAATATAACAAATGCCATGAGGAGATAGGATGTGGTTAATTCTATTACCATCATTTTCTTTAATTAAATGATACTCCCTGGAATGTTTATCAGTAATTACTCCTTCTTTGTCATATGCCCCCTTTTCTCCTGTTAATTTGTTCCTGGAATCCACCTACAACAGTCATGGCTGACTATTTCTGAATCTGCAGTCCTTCTCCACATGCTGACTTGCTGAGAACTCACCCTGTTTTGGGCACAGAAAGTTGGCTTCTGAACATGAAGCTTCCCACGTGGAAGGAAATCTTGTGAGAGACAGCATAGAACTTTACCCTGAACTCTAGCTCATTCATATGGCATAAGAATCAAATACATAACTTCCTATCTAAAAAAGAAAAGAATCAAATATGTGTACACCTGTGTTCACAGCAACACAATTTACAATAGACACGTTGTAGAAACAACCCAAATGTCCATCAGTGAATGAGGAGTACACACATTGTGGTACACACATAGTGGAATATTGTTCCACCATAATATAAATAAAGTACCATTATATACTGCAAAATGGATGTCTCAAAAAAAATGGCAAGTGACAGAAGCCAGACTGAAAAGTCACATTGTATGATCCCATTTATATAAAATACTCAGAATAGGTAAATTGAGAGACAGAGTACAGATTGGTATTGCCAAGGGATTGGGGAAAAGGGAATGGGGAGCAGCTGCTTTATGGATACTCCATTTTGTTTTGCTATAACAAAATACCTGAGGCTGTTGTATAAATGAAAGTGATTTGTTGGCTCATGACTCTAGTGGTGACGAGAGTGGTAAACTGTATGGTACTGGTCTCTGGTGAGGGAGGAGGCAAAAAGCAGGGAGAGGGTAGGCTTGTTCTTTCATAATGACCTGCTGCTGTGGAAACTAACTCTATCCTGCTGAACTACATTAATACCATCCAGGGTGGTGTTCCCACTCCTAGGTTTTCTCCCTTAAAGACCTTACCATCCCAACAGTTACACTGGGAAATTAAACTTCAACATGAGATGCGTGCATAGCATGGGGTTTCCTTTTAGGGTAATGAAAATAATTTGGAACTAGATATAGGTGATGATTGCATAACATTGTGAATGTACTAAGGGTCACTGAACTGTTCACTTGAAAAATGGTCAATCTGTGTTACATGAACACCATTTCAATAAAACAGGCCCAATAAGCAATATACTGTATATATCACAAGGGACTGCTAAAGCATCACAGAATTTTTACAAAGATTTGAAGCCCTGTAAGCATTTACCTACTTCTTCTTTTCTGGGGGAGGGGTACTGGGGATTGAACTCACAACCTTGCTCTTGCCAGGCAGGCACTTATACCACTGAGCTAGATCCCCGGCCCTTACCTACTTCTTTATCAGAGGCTGCACTGTGATTTCCATCTTTACATATTCCAAGTGCATAACAAATGATCCACAGTTTTAGTCATCTAACCAGGGGTGGCACCCAAAGCCCTCTGGGTGAGGAGGGGGTCATGGGACAGGAAGAATGAGACCCCAGACCCACATTCATCACTAGGAGAGGGGAGGAGGGAGAGAACCTGCTTTTAATCTGTTTTCCTATGACGTACAAGAAAAAATCAATCCAAGGATACATAATTAAATAGCAGTATATTTTTAGAGAAATGGAAAGTGTTCTACTCATGCATTTTTTCCTTAAAGTTCATTGTTTCACTTAATTATAAAAGCAACATTAATACGTGTTATAGATTGGGAAACTCAGAGAAGCATAAAGAAGAAGGGGAAAATCACTTATTATTGCACCATGTAGAAGTAACTACTTTTAATAGTTTTACATAGTTTTGCAATATTTTATCTTTGTGCTTCATTTGAATAGGTGAAATCACATGATATATACAGATTTTAAGCAGCTTCTTTCTCCCATAATATCCCAGAATAAGCTCTCCTTTGGTGTTTTGCAATTGCTTTGTGCACATCATTGTGTAGGCTGTACAGTACTGCAGCATAGGAGGGGAGAATTATCTTCTATCCTTTTATAAGAAGTTTCACACCCCATGTTGAGAGCTAAACACTGAATTGCACACACAAAGTTATGGGTCAGGGTGACCTCAGAGACCTTATGGAGCTGTGTGATGAGATATTCACAAACTTTGGTCAAGGTGTCTGAATATGATATTGGGAAGGTGACACTGGCATGTAGTTAGAATTTTACTAACAGGAAACAAAATCTCAGTACTGTCTTTCCTATTTGGAGACCAAGAAGAAGAGTGATGCCAACACACAGCGTAGAAAAAGGAATCTGAGTTGGCAGATGAGGTATGGCCCCGGTGATGTGTTTCACATCTATGTGCAGGCAAAGGGAACGCAGTGGGTATGAGGGACATTGTGCATATCAAAGGAGCCTGTCATTCAGCCAAGAAGGTGGTCCCTGCATGTGACCAAAGACTACTGAGGCAGTGTGGTCAAGGTCAGGATGAGGCCATGATGTGATCCAGGCAATCGTAGAGCACAGAGGGTAGAACCCAGCCTTGATTGCACAGATGGGGGCTGGGGACAGAGAGCTTCCTGTAGAAGGTGATGTTTGAGTTGAGACTCTGTAAATGGACTGGAATGGGGGAGACTTCTGAATTCTCCTGTGACCCCTCATTGTCTGTACCCCTTCTGGTTCCACACTCACCTGCGCTTCTGATGACTATTTTGGCTTTCCCTCTCTGTGGGCCAGTGCTGTGCTGTTCCAGTCCCTGTGATTGTATTCTCATTTCTGCCACAGCCAGGTTAGGGTCTTGCACTTGCTTCATCTGAGTCTGCCCCTGAGAAACAGGCTCACTTTTTGTTCTTAGCTAGAGTTTTTCAACCCTATGAGGCTCCAGATGCCAGGATCTGGGGTGCGATGGAGTTGTCAAGGTGACATATGTCCCCCAGGAACCTCAAAGCCCCAGACATGCCTGCTCCTCTCTACAGCCACAGCTCCCCCTCTCTCCTCTGTGAAGCTGCTGTGAAGATGGGATGAGATGAGTACGCTCGGGGCCTGGCTCAGAGCTGGTGCCGGGACATCTTGTCATGTCCTCCTCCCTCAAGCTGCTCCGTGGAGATGAGTCACGTAGTTCACTAACACCCTCAAGCTAGTTCTCCCAACTCATTTCCCAAACTATCAGTCAGTGTGACTAATTGTTACTTTCGAGATAAATGTTTAAAATATCATCTCCTGTGACAAGTGCTTCAAAAGTTCAAGGATATGTTGGGGATGGAGGAGAGAATACTGTGCATGCACAGGATAGTCAGAAAATAATGTGGGAAGCCTCCTGACCTGAAGGCTCCCCCCTGCCCTGGAAGGGTACGCACAGGCACAGCCCAGCTGGCCCTGAATGTTCAGGGCCATCACTCATGTGGTACAATTCTCTGTAAGGCTCAGTGCAAAGGCTGGTTAATGGCTTCTCCCACCCTCCCTTCTCCGAACCCGCCAGAGGTGGACCAGTATGGAACAGATGCTCTCATTCCTTGGACTTCCATGACTTGGTATGCCTGGAAATGGTTCTTTGAAAAGCCTGATATGGGCCCTGCCTGGGAGGACCAGGCAGCTCTGTCGTCCCTCATCTGTGACGCTGAGGGCTAATGAATGAGCTCGACTAAGTATGTTTGATGTTCCCGTAGACACAAGAAATGGAGAGTAAGTCTTCAATATCTTTCTTTGGAAGTCATCAAAGAAAACAAAGGCAGAAGGCAGATGCCCTACACTGTAGTTAACAGAGACCTAGAAGAAGCCTTTAGGGTCTTCCACAAGTGCCCATGGTGGCCTTGGAATTTCAGTTGGACATTTTCCTAGTCAGCGGTCAACTGCTTGCCTACATAGCCAGGACTGCTGAGGGACTGAGCCAAGACCGCGTGTGGAGATGTCCAGCAGTGTAGTTTGTGGTCTCCCCCAGGGATGATCCTCTCCACACACACACTAGAGCTCCCCATTCCCTCACTTCTCCTTCCCCTGCTTGCTCATCCCTTCTCTGCAAGCGTTTCTTCAGTCTGAGTGCTGGGCTTGCCAAGGATGCGTTAAGGGAGAAGTTGGTGCAGATGCTCTCACCCTGGTGGGAACTCTGCATTGGTCACCCTGGCTTGACACAGCCTCTCACTCTAGCAGAGGTGACACTGCCATCAAGGAAGAAATATACTTTTTGATAGACGAAATTTAGTAAATGGTAACCAACTAATTAACCAAACCTCCACTGCTTCACTAAGAAAAGAGAAACAAAAGAAAATCCCAGATGGTCTCTAGCAACACCCCCAACACAACCAATGTAATGGTTGATTGATTGTATCAACTCAAGAAGTTTAGAAGCTTAATTAAATTGGCTCAGCAATTCTATGCCTGCAAGTGTAGAAGACCTATCTTAGGGCATCTCATTGCCTGGATGTTACAAGAGGGAAATGAGGATGAACAGATCTGCTTCTATTCTTCAGAAGAGCTTCAGTCTTTGCCTTCGAATTGGACATCATTTTCTAGCTTCCAGTGCAGACTCTGGCTTCCACCACAGTGCCTTCAGCCTTTCGGTGTAGGCTCTTCAGCCTTCCATTGCAGACCCACTGATCTCCTGATACAGCTTTCACAGGATACTGCAATGCGCTCAGACCGTAGGCTAAATAAATCCCTTGGTCTCCAGCATGCAGACGTGCTCTGCACACTTCCTCATCCCACTCTGTGGCTGACCATCATAAGTGATTCTTGTAATTTCTTATCCATTTGTGTATCTTGTGTTGTATCTATTTCTCTAGTAAATGCTGACTGATGCAACCATGTGCTGCTTTGGTTTCCTTGAGAGACTTATAGTCTTGTCTGACCCTGTCTAACACTCAGCAAGTCTGAGAGCCAAGAGCAGGGATTCTAGGAACAGGATGTCTATGTTCGGATCCTGACTCAGAAGATTTCCAGTCAGTTGACCTTAGCCCAGCTATCACCCTTCCCGCGATGTGGACTGAGATGATAGTATTACCAACCTCGCAGGCTTGCTGTGAGCACTCAGTGAGTCAACACCCATAAGGCACTTAGGACAGCACCAGAGTGTGATAGGTACCATGTCAGCCTTCACTGGCAGAAGGCCCCAGTGGGTCCCAGAAGGCCCCAGAAGGCCCCAGCCACAGCTGAGCCACTCAGCCCTCCAGAGAATTCAGCTCTGCTCTTTGTTTCTCATTTCGCTTTGGGCAAAGGATCTGCCATTTTCAATAAGAGACATGTATTGCAAAGGATTCAATTAGTGGGTCACTGGTACTTACCTTCTAAAACAACTATAACGTTAAAAGACTGACATCTGACTCAAAGAAGAGGTTTCAGTAAAATGGCTCAGCTGGGAGACATGGGAGCTGGTGTGTTTTTTGTAGTCCTGGCCAGTCTTTGATCGCAGCCCTACATCTTCCTGACTCTACCTTGTTGTTCTCTCCCCTGGTTTTTGGAGCTAAGGCATATGTCAAGCACATACCAGGAGCATGGGGTAGTCTGCAGCAATCCCCTCTGCTCCCTGTGTTCAGGCTGCAGCATGAAAGCCCATCTCTGGCCTTCAGCAATAGAAAGGTCCCACTAGAGGGCCATGATGGCCGCTTCGCCCTTAGAGCTGTGACTTTGGAACTTGTCATTGAGCTACCTAATGTGCATGGAGTATCTAGGGTGCCCAAGGGCCTCTGGTCAGCACCTGTGGATTTAAGGGACCATACTCCTTGGTAAAGTCTTCCATTACCAAAAGGCTGTCCCTTGACAACCTAGCAACATGCATTAGGAGGGAGGCTATAGATGACCGGAAGTCCAAAGCACCCCCCTGTTTTTTGGCATATAGTTCATGTTTGGTGACGGATGTATGTCTTCGTTTGCCCTTTCAATGGCTGGTGCCAGTAATAATAGAAGCGTAATACTGGTAAGAATAATAGACATGTTAAGCACTTGTTGGGAGTGGAGTGTTCATGTCTTAATGTCACTGAATCCTCAAAACTATTCTTAGAGGTGGGTATTCCTACTATGCCTGTATGCTTAACCGTAAACTGAGTTCAGAGAGATCCAAGGTCATAGATCTAGTAACTAAAAAACTGGTTCCAACCTAGCCCTGTCTGACTGACCCCCCAGAGCCTGTGTTTTTGCCTGCTGTGTGAGGGGCCTCTGTGTGGCAGATGGACAGAAGCCTGGACTTTGATGTCAGATAAGCGGGCTTAAAACCTGGCTCTGTTCTATAAGCTGTATAAACTTGAGTGGATCATTTATTCTGCTCCTAACAATGATAGCAGGAACAGCAGCAGTGGCACCAGTAATAGCTCTTCCTTACCTGGGATTTGCTAGGAGCCAGCAGCACTTGACTCTATTCATGTATTCGGCTTGCAGCAGCTCTATCGTGTGGGATGCTATTATTTTGCCAAGGAGTTAACATAGCGGCCTCAGTGTGATCTCAAAAGTTTAAACAAGATACTATTTATGTGAGAACTTGGCTTGACACACAGTAGGCACTAAATAGGAGGTAATGTGGGCAACTGCAGCTCTGAGGAAACCCTGCAGGGCCAGCCAGCTGTTCCCTGCCTGCTTGTCTCCTGTGCGTGAGAGGAGACAGTGTTGACCTGGGCTAGACCCGTCTTCCCCTTAATTTCTCCCACAAGGGTAGCTGCCATGTTGCTGTGTTATCTCCTGAGGCTTCAGGTCCTGCCACCTCCAGCTCCCACGTGCAGCTGGGGCCCAGAGAAGAGCCCAGCCCTCCACAAGTGTCTACTGAATGAGTGAGCCAAGGGCCGGCTCTGGCCACTGAGACCGACTTTGTCATTTCATGATTCCCAGAACAAAACTCCAGTCTCTCACGATCACAGAGAGCACATTTCTGAGAGAAGGTGTATGGACAACTCCTAAGTCCCAAATGACCTTGTGTGGTTTGGGCACTTCCTGCCTTTTGTTAGAAGGGGGGCACTTGCGTGGTTTATCATCTGCCACACTTCCCATGGGGCAACCTATGTCTCACAACTGACTCCTGGGACTTTGCCCTGGGGGTAGGAGTGAGGGAGAGGGGCCCATCATGCATTAGCCAGGAAAGAGCACTTAAATCCAAGACCATGGGAGTCTAACCCTGGGTGCCCAGACTGGACAGAGGCACCCTTAGGAGCTAAGGGAGGGGGCTGTCCTCCAGGTCAGGCTGTACCACTGAGGTTGTTTGCTGCAGTTCCAGTAATGGTCTGTTTCCACCCTGACAGGGAGGGATTTTTCTCTTTATGTTATCTGAGCATCTCCTCCTGCAGGGTGTAAACTCATTTCTTTAGCCCCTGCTCTGAGCAGAGAGAGGCCAGCTGGTGACCCATTTCTATATAACAGCCCTTCAGATCCCCAGAAACTGTTATTAAATCTTGCCTTGGCTGCTTCTTCTCCACTAAATAATTCCTGCTATTTTCACCGTTCTTCACAGTGCCGGGTTCCCGCTCTGCACCACTGTGTCTTCCCCCACCGGCCTGAAGCTGGAGCAGAGGGTGCAGCCAGGCAAGGAGGGTAGTGTGGCTGGGGGATGAGGCCACCCTGGCTGCTTTTGGTTGCCCCCAACAATACTAGGCACAATCTTAGGTTTCTTCATTACTGCTTCCGCCCATGGGTGGGAAGAAAAACCATGTTTTTCCACCTGAGAAGCCTTGGCTCCTGGTTTTCTTCCCCTTCCTGTTCCCTTCAGCTCTACCTTCTCCATGCTGCCCACACTGGCTGTCACCAGCTGAGCCCCCTGCCAGGTTCCAGTGTGTGGGACCCTGTTAGCTGGGGAGCTAGGACAAAGCAGCCAGCACACAACAGCACACAGCTGACCTCTGCCACTGGCTGCCAGCTAATGGCGTGCTTTTCTCATCAGGGTCTCCAACAGCCCACATGACCTGGTTTTACACTAGAAGAGCCTCAAGCTCAGTGCTTCCGCCTCTAAGTGACTCCTCTGAGACGGCACCTATAGGAGTCGGCAGAGGCAGATCTGAAAGCCCAGCAGTGGGGCTTCAGAGCCTGTGCTTCCAACACCTGTGATCTCACTGGACTTATTTTGCAGGGACGATTGAAGGGTGGGGAAAGAGCTCTCCAGGTGCATCCAGAGCAGCTGGACTTAGTGGAGTCACCTGGGGAATAGGAGGAACGGAAAGAGAAAAACCAGTGGCAAATGCTCAGAATGGTCAGGTGTAGTCCATCATTATTTCTTGAAGCCTAGGAAGTTGTCCCCATGGTGCCATTTTCTGTTTGCCCCTTGGGCCTGTGCTCTGAATGCATGGCTGTGGCCAACTGCTTCTCTATCACGGCCCACCCCAGGCTTTTCCGTTCCCAAGAATTCACTTCCTCCCAGTCTACTTCATGGTTCCTGGGTGAGAAACACTCAGAAGGTCTGACCAGCATTGCCTCCCTGGAATCCCTGGCCCAGCTCTCCTGCCTTGTTCCTGCTTACAGGGGACTGTATGAGCAGCACACTCCTTCCCCACCTCCGCCCAGCCCCACAACATGAGGGCTCTAACTCCCTTCCTGTAATACTGGTTCCCACTACAACCACTTGGGATACGGTTGGTTGGAAATAACTTCCCAAAACTGTCCACGCTCTGATCCCTGTGGCCTACGAATGTCACTTTTCTTGGGGGATTGAGGCAGTGTCAGGTTACCAGCAGCTGGAGAAGATGCAAGAAAATTTTCTCTTCAAGCCTCTTCAAGCCTCTGGAGCGATCACAGCCCTGCCACCCTCATTTGAACTCAATGATGCTGGTTTTGAATTTCTGACCTTTGGAACTGTAAGGCAACACATCTCCATTTGTTTAAGCTACCAAGTCCATTTGTTGAAGCAGCCACAAGAAAATGGATGCACGGCTATCACCGATGTACATTTGCCAGCTGAAAGCTACTGCCATATAAAGAGTGCTTGGACCCCTTAATTCAAATTCAGTGCCTGGGGGTTAGGTAAATGTAGCAGCTCAGAACTGCATGCATTGTTTGGATAGGCAGTATTGGGCTATCTTTCCAAGCTCAAGGCACATAAGACCAGAAATTCTCCTGCAAGGCACAAGAGGAACTTGTTGAACAGGTTAATTTGCTCCTTCTCACCGGTGTTTGCTTTTTAGGGTCCTCCAAGATCTCTGCAAAGAGCAGACTTTAATCTTGTGCCTTCCCCAGGCTCTGCAGGTACCTGACAATCAGGCACTCACTGGCCCCTACAATTCTAGGAGAGAAATAAAAATAGAGAACAATGATAAGTAGGGTGGTAAGGGAATGGGGCCACTTAGGATAGCCAGAAAGGCTTTCAGAGGAGTTGACTTTTGTGTTTAAAATCTGGGCCATTAGAGGCAGAGAGAATAGCATGAGCAAAGATTTCAGAATAAGAAAAAAAATGAATCTAACATATTCTAGAACCGAAAGAATAGAGGCAAATTGGTCAAGCAGAGCTTTGTCAACATCCTGGGGAGTTTAGATTTTTTTTTAAGTACCAGGCAAGGCAGGCTGTCTTGTTGTGAGTGGTGTCAAATCCCGGAAACTGAAACTGTAAAGTTTCAGACTTAACAACATCACGTTTCCCATCCTAAGGATGAAGAAACTGAGGCACAGAGAAATGAAAATGAGTAACTTGCTCACAGTCACACAGCTGCTAAGTAGAACCTTAGGAAAACCTGGTGTGAGATGACTCTAGAACCCAGGTTTCTAGACCCTCAGGCCAGGGGCTTCACTGTCATCTATAGCTCCGGGCAGTAAGTAGAGCTGGGCCTCTCAGAACTTAGAATCTACTGTTGCAAACTTTAATTATGTCATTTAGAAAAGTGATCACCTAAAATGCAGAGAGGAAATGTGCTTAATTCATTCTAGGGCTGCACCCACCAAGCCTATGGCTTTGGCTTCTAATTGTCTGAAATGTTTTTCTACTCTAATGTGATCCAGAATGTTAATGATCCAGAAACTGCTGGCTAATGAGAGGTGGGAGAGAGAAGAGAGAGAAAGAGGGAGAAAGAGAGGGAATGAATGAGAATTCAAATAGTCCCTTACTTGCTATTCTAGGTGAGCTAGGATCTGTTTAGAAAATGATTTTCTTTCTAATATTCTCCCTGCCTAATAAATGTCACTATTATTATTATTATTATTAATTGTTCAAAATAGTTAAAATATGGGGCAGTTGTCAAAAGAGAGAGCAAGCCAAGAAAGTGAAAAAGAGGCATTGCCAGGGAGGCTGTGCTGAGCAGGACCAGGCACTGGGTCTGGCCTGAGCCTGGAGCCACAGAAAGGGCACAGTGTGAGTGAGGGGTTCCAGAGGGTCCTTCCTGGACCTTCTTGGAAGTTGTTTTAGTGAAATTTCCGGCTCCACACTTCCCTGTCCTACCAGGTACAAGCGTAGAAGAGGAGATGCAGTAAACAGAGGGATGCACAGGGGCAAGGGGGCATGGTACCGGAAGCCAGCCTGACCCTTGGAGGTGCTGCAGGACCATCTGTAGAAGATGCAATGAGAGGGTTGTAGCTGTGTTCTGCCATCTGTTCTCTGGGTGGCCTGGGTGAGCTGTGTTACCTCTTGGAGCCCGGTTTGCCCATGTGCCCAGCGGGGAGTAGCGGCCAAATACCAGGGTTTGTCTCTAGGAATAGAAAACCCTGAATACACCACGAGGAGTTTGGAGCCTGGAATAGCTCTAAGGTATGAAAATGTGGGAGCTGTTTGTGTTGATCCTTTTCAAAAACACCCAGGCATTATATTTATTTGAGTGGTTAAAAACACAGTTCTCACACTAACGTATTGTATTTCTGCATAATGATGAAAATATATGTACTCTTCCCTATGGGATTCAGAGCTCTATTTTTCAATTTTGAATGGAAAAACATGCTAATGGTAAACACTTAACATTCTTCTCCACTCCTTGAGTCTATGAAAAAATAAAAAATATAGATCTCCACTGGTTTAGGACAAAAATATCAACAGCATTCTTTGTGCATCATAAAAACTTCCTCTTTGTCCCCAGCTCCAACAATGGAAATTTCTTCTTTTCCTCCTTCCCTATTCAGTGTTGTATATTTCTACCTCCTAAAGAGCCATGTCTTTGAAAGGACCTAGTGTTCTTTGTGATTCTTTGCTGTAAGACTTCTGTTGGTCATGTTGAGGGACTTGGGTCTGGCTCTGGGCTGGTCCTAAGCCAGTGTCCTAAGCCAGGCATCTCTAAGGCCACAGATTTCATGCTTGCCCCCTGAGCTCACCTGGCTGCAAGTGACCCATTTAGGGAAAAGCTTCTTGGGTTATTAGAAAGCCCGAGCAGTGCCAAAGTGGCAGCAACCCTCCTGAGAAGAAAGGCCCGTATCACCTTCTGTTGGAAGCCAAGGAATACTGACTCCACTCATGATGAGGAAGCACTGAAGTCAAACCAGCTGCCCATTCTGGGAGCCTCCACAGTGGCCTTCCTGGCCTTCAGGCTCCAGGCTTCTTTTTCCTGTGAAGTTTCACCCATCACCTTAGTGTAAGACCCTATCCTGTGCTCACCTAGGGAAATCATGCAATTATTGTTTTGCATTTGCACAGAGTCTGATCCTGGCTGGGGGTGATAGGCTGTGCTTTTTTTTTTCTAGTAGGATTTATTTTGCCAGAACTTGAGGCCCAATAAAATTGCAGAGCGGAGATACTGTGATAGAGGTCCTACCTCCTGGCTCCCAGAGGAGATCTTATTTCCTAGTTGCTCTAGTCATAGGTCTCAAGGGCACACTGGAAGTCATAGATAGAACTAGAAATCAGACACAGTTGTTAGAGGCTGTGAAACACCCAACATTGGGCACAAAAATGAATAATCTGTGCCTTCTTTGGTAAAGTGGGAGAGTTGGGCTCTGAGAACACAGAGCTGGAGGCAGACAGCTCAAAGACATAGGGAAAGAGGAGTGGAGGAGAAATTTCCAGCACCCAGTTAGAAGAGTGAAGGGAGGGTGTCTTGGTTATTTTTTACTCATTGTTGAGACAAAATACCTGACACCCAAAGTTAGGAAGGAAAGCTTTATTTCTTACAGTTCTTGGAGGTTTCAGTCCATACTCAGTAGGCTCCAAGGCAGCGTGGCATGGCAAGGTAGCCATTAATGGCTGCTGCAAAACAGCAAAAGCCAAAGCAAAAGAGCGAGACACACTTCCTTCCTGCTGTTACACCGGCTCCACCCCTGGGCGGGTGAAACACTCACACCACCAATCAGAGCACTAGATAATGAACCAATCACAGACACTAGACTTGGTCAAGTCCATAATTGCATGAGGCTTGGGGGTCACTGACATAAACCATGACAGAGAGGATGCATTTGTGTATTTTGGAAGTGGAGTGGAAAAAGGGGAGTGGAAGTAGGGGAGTGGAAAAGCCCAGAAAGAAGTAGGGGAGTGGAAAAAGCCCAGAAAGAAGTAGGGGAGTGGAAAAAGCCCAGAAAGAGAATAAAACTCCTTATAGGAAAACATTTGGAGGGAGACATTGGGCTCTGGTTCTGTCACTAAAGAGACTTATAACCTTGAACGTGAAGCTCTGACTTTGTGTTTTCTTTCTGAGGAACTCAGTGAATAGTACCCTGCTCTGTGAGCTGTGATGGGGTTTAAGTAAGAGAATATGTGTGAACCATGGGACACGGTCCGTGTGTCATAGAAGCTTTGTCACTAGGGCCGCCCCTGGGGCATTTGAGCTCAGGTACTGGCTAGCATGCAGATGAGGGAGACTGCGGTAAAGCCACCCCTCTACAGATCTGGCTTCACAGCAGCATAAATCCCGCAGAACCTTGAAGTGGTCCTGAGGGCTGCTCCTCTCTCCCCGTGATGGAGACAGAGGACTGGTGTCCTTGGCACAGGTCACACTGATGGCCATGCACTGCCCCACAAGTTGCTGGCCCTTGAATCTGCAAAGCACTGCAGAGCCTCTACCCTGTGTTGTCTCTGAGGCACTGCTCAGCTTATTCTACCACACTTGTGGCCAGCCTCAGGGGAGAGTGGCCTCCTTGGTTCTAGCTGCTTGCTGTCCTCCCACGTGGCCAAAGTGGTCACTAAAGCATTGTAACTGATCCTGGGCCAGATCTTCCATCCCAGAGAAGATCAAACAATCATGGACGTCTGTTTTCAGCTGTTATGGAGCGGGCCTTCGGGGTGAGGTACGGGAGGAAGAGTGAACTCTGGCAAAGAATTTGGTGCATGGTAATGATGCTTTTAAAAAAGGAACTTAATTACACGTTGAAATTGAATGATTCCTTTATTCTCTTGAACAGAATGTGCTGGACTTGGGAAGCCCCTGGCATTCTTCCTTGCTGGTTTATTTCCACCCCTCTGTTCCTGCCAATGCTGCTTGCATTGCATTCCAGAAAGCTTCTCTAGGGTTAAATCCTAATGAAAACTGGACTGCTGACTTGCTCATAACTCAGAGTTCCTTACAGATCTGGTCCTTCGGCACGGTTGGGATGATATACCACAGGCTTTCTGAGTGGCCCTGGGTGACTGCAGTTCAGTGCCTCCATCTCAGTTTTATCAGAAGAATAACAACGCAGTTGTCTTTCTTTATCTGAAGGTTGTGTGTTCCTTGATCCAGCCAACTGTGTATCAATAGTATTCTCCTGACAATTGCGTCTGTGCTGAACAGGCACAAGCTTTTCTCTTTGTCATTATTCCCTAAGCGGTAGAGTGTAACAACTATTTACATAGCATTTACATTGTATCAAGTATTGTAAATATTCTAAGATGATTTAAAGTACATGGGAGGATGTGTGCAGATTACATGCAAATCAAGTGCCATTTTATATAAAGAGCTTGAGTATCCACAGATTTCTGTATCTGCAGGAAATCTTGGAACCAATCCCCCAGGAAATCAATGTATGATGCATTTGTCATACTAGCACATGGAGGGTATTCATTCAATTTTGGGGGTGAGGAATGAATGATTAGAGCAATAGTATATAGCTTGATGCCAAGTAGCTGATCAAAACATATTAGTTGAGTTTAATTCATTTCCTCATTTAAAAAATGAAAATTGTGATAATAAGGCTGCTGTTAGAACAAAGGGTGACGATTTGTACAGAGTCCAGCGGAGTACCTGTCCGATAGTGGTACTAATCATTATTATATATTTTGCAGGCTTCAAGGTTTTTATGGTATGGAAGTGAGGGATCACATCATCTCAAGGCTGTTCTCATGATTCAGCTCTCCAGGCCATGGTAGACAGGGGCTGTTTGGTACGGCATGGGGGGGGAAGCGGATGGGGAAGCAAGGGGAGGAACCAAGGGCTGCTAATTACCTTGCGAGTTGGCAGGAGTTTAGGTCAGTTCCAAACGGTGTGGTGTGCAAGCAGAAGGCACAAGAAGCCCCGTGTGACTGACTCCAGGCAGCTTGTTCTCAGAATCCTGGAACATTTCAGAGAATAAGGCTGATGTCCATCTCCAAATACAGGATACAAGGCATTACTGCGAAACGGCTTCATTCCGACACATCGCTATTTACTGCGGAAAGGGAGAAAACCACAAAGCCAGGCCAAAGACACGAGCGACGGTCTAAACCTTCATCCCAGTATGAAGATTTTTACAGCCACAGTCTTCTGTTAGATGATCATCACTCTGAAGCCAAAAGATGTCTGATGTCAGCTGGGAACTCCCTGGATAAGAGGGGTTTGGGTCTCCATTTCGTGATGGTGGTCAGCCCAGCTTTCCCCCAGGACTCTATATTGCCCTTTGGCCTGTCCCTCATCCTTTTTCTAAGTTTACCCACACATGAACTCACATGTGGATTTGTATGTATAATAGACTTTACTGAAGATTTGAGTAAATAGAAAGAGGTACATTGCTTAAAATTGAATCTCAAAAGCTCCCAGTCTAGAATGGTCTTTAGTCATTTCCGCCACTCTGAATTTTGCTTCCTAGTCATTCTTCATCCTCTTTGCTTTCTCTGGTGACTACACCCTCCTCTTTTTCACCTCCGTGTCATTGTTGCATTCGTTGAAAAGAGTGACACTGAACAGCTCCCTCAACAGCTGTGCCAATACTTGCTGCCTAGCCCCCAGCATATTTAAAACCAGGAGGATTTCTTAACCTGTTTGCTGAAGAAGGGCAAGGAAATGTGTTCTCTGCCAGGAATACGCTTCTGGCAAGCTTCTCGAGATGAAAGGGAGAGGTCAAAGCCATCTGTCCAGAACCCCAGGCCTCCTTTCCAGCCTGGAGAATGGACTGGACTGCTGGCTCCATGCTCTGCAAATGGATTTTTGGAAGCAGCCTCAGGCCCTCAACAGTCTGCACTTGGAACTGTGTCTGTTGTTGGGTGCCTCTACTCGCTGCCTCAGACTAATGCACCTGGGTGACAGGTGGTGAAGTGCAGTATTCCAGGCTGCAGGCTTCTGCCAAAGGCCACTGCTCACACTGACCAGGCCAGGGCAGAGCCAGCGGAATATCTACCACTGCCACTTGCAGCGCCTCTGCTCTGTGACATTGCAAGATCAAATCAAACACTTTGCAAGCTTCCTCCTGGAGAGCAGGGGCCCTGCCCCGTTCCTTTCGTGACATTTATTCCTCTGCCAAGTGCCGACTCTACACGACAGTCTTCTCCATGGGAGACACTCTCTTGCTCTTCTGATAAAGATTCTGCAGGCATGGAGAGGTGAGGTGACTTGTTGAAGGTCACAGAGCAAGCAAAGGTCTCCAGCAACAATGCACATCACTCCTGCTGAAAGGACCTCTCCGAAAGGACCAGAAGGACATTGCTATGAATCAGGCCCAAGCTCTGGGCCTGGAGGTTCCATAAAAATGTTACTCTTTAAACTCTCACTGTGTGGCACTGATTATCCTTTATGCTTATTTGTTTGTTTTTTGAGACAAGTTTTGCTGTGTAGTCCAGGCTGACCTTGAATTCACTATACAGCCTAGGGAGCTTCCTGAGCGCTGATTATTGACTTGTCTAGCAGAGGCTCTGGTTATCATTAACCCCACTTTCCAGGTGAGGAAACCAAGTCTCAGAGAAATTATCCTCGGAGACCAAGCTGTTATCCCGGCTGTGACTCTCCTTGTCAGCACTCACAGAGCACCCAATGTAAACTGAGCCAACCACAGACTCCACCCACCACGTGTGGTTGGCATTGAAACTTCATAAGCTCCTCCCTGATTCTACAGCTCCCCTTTCCTCCCCAGCTTTCAGAACCAGGCCCCTTCAGGCTCCGCTCTGCCCAGGGCCTCCATGAACTGGAGCCAGGCAGGCACACTGGAATTTCTCTGGGGTTAGTCTCAGAGGGTTCCCCAGGATGAGGGAGCTGAGCAGTGGTAGCTGCAGATCCTCCTGGACTCCCCCGGCCCACCCAGCCCACCAGCTTCATGAGCCAATGTCAGTTTGCAATCCATGCCCTATACTGCGGGGCGTAGTTGCGCTGGAACTGGTCCTGACTCTTGTTTTTGATCTAGGGCTTTGCTCAGACTTCAGTGGTGGCCCTCTATGCAAGCTGGAGTAAAAAACAGCAACTTAGCCCATTCTGTTGTATTCCCAGAACACAAAATTCAAGAAGTGCATTCAGGTTCTATAAGGGGTGTGTGGGAGAGGGTGAGAGAAAGAAGTGGAGGTGGAAAGAAAGAGAATGTACTTGAAGCAATTGTCTTGTGACTGTGGGGTTGGAAATTCTAAGAGATTTGTATGTAAGGCCAGTTGGAGGCTCAAATAAGAATACATGTGGCTGGCATGAGTCTGATTTCCACGGGGGGGGGGGGCGCGGAAACTCAGATAAGATTGCTACAATGCAATCGTGAGGTTGAATTCCTTCTTGTAGAAATCTCAGTCTTTGCTCTTAAGGCTTTCAGCTGATCAGATGGGGCCTACTACATTGTCGAGTATAATCTGCTTTCTCCAAAGTCCTGATTTAAATGTTAATCACATGTGGTGAAAGATCTTCACAGTAACCTCTAGATCAGTGTTTAATCGAACAGCTAGATTCTGTAGCTGAGTCACGTGACACCCAGAGGGCACTGTTGCAGGTACTGCTCATGTGTGACTTCCAGCAGCAGGTCCAGCGCTCCTGTCTGTGCCTTCAAAGCTCCTTACGATGAATCAGAGTGGCCTGGCACAGAGGCTCTGTGAGCTGTCACACAGAGCCATCACCATAAATGCCAGGAGCAGCTCTCTTCCTCACTGTGCTCAAGGGAGGGGTCCCAGCCAAACCTTTCCTCACCTTTTGAATTAAAGCTCTTGAAAGTCCAGACACAAGCAAGTGGGTTTTGCAGACCTGAACAACTAGAAGCAAAATGCCACTCGTTGTCACTGCCATGACATTCAGGAATTAAATTAAATCTCACCAGCAGGCAGCGGGTCAGCTACCTGCAGGTGATGCCTAACCACGGAAGTAGAAGAGGGGCCTCTGCTTGGGCTGTTACCTCACACAGCAGTTTATGTCACTGTGTTCAGCTGTGGGACTCTGCCTTTGTGTGCTTAACCCTGGTGGGAAGGAGAGTGCTGTCAGTGTTTAATTCTCCAGCTCCTGGTTCTCATTGTAACAAGGTACATTCCTGGAAAGGCTTTTCTCTCTACTGCAATCATAGAGGTTGATGCCACTCTCTGTCAAGGCAGTGATAAAAATTGCATTCCTTAATATAGGTGACCTCAAGGCACTGGTCATCAAGAACAGTAATTAACTGGCAAGCTCCACCCATCTGCTCACAACTCTGAGGCCTAGAGAAGAGTACAAATGGAGGACCTCATACCATATGCTCAAATATTTCAATGCTAAAAATCATGCTAACATACTGTTAAATAAAATATGTCCTATCCTCCTATCTGGACAAATCTGTCCCCACCAAAGCACTTGAAGGCAGGTTTGCATTTAGAATGCTCATCTTCCTCTGGGTTCTGAGACATAGCATTACACGGAGAGCCGCTGCATGATTCCCAGACTGCAGACTGCCTCTCTTCTCTTTTCTTCCTGGCTCCAAACCACACTGCAAAGGAGACTGCATGTATACAGGTAGACGGAGCAGCCTGCACTTGCAACCTCTGTCTGTGAATCCTACAAGTGGCTACCTCTTGTTGACTTCCAGCCTAGGAGTAGCATCGAAGTGGTCTCACTTTTGGAGGATGAGTCCAGGGGACAAGCCTCCACAAGTCTGTGAAACAAGCTCAGCTATTTGGGTGAGGAATTTAGCTCAGGACATGTAAATGTAGCTTGGGAATAGGGTAAAAGGGAGGGGGAAAGATGAAGGTGGGCTTGGCCTGTTGGACTTGTGGACTCTTTGTTTCACAGGCAGATAGATGGCCAAAGAGGGCCAAAGGAGAACGCTCTAAAGTGCGGGGGCCAATGCAAGGTCCCCTTTTTCCCAAGAGTGGAGTGGTACATTGTACTAGTCCCACAAGTATGAGATCAGGATTAGCTACTTACACTGGGTACCAATTGCTTTGTTCATTCTCTGTCTCCATGGTTATCACCTCTTCTCTCATCGTTTTCATCTGCTTTTTCCTTTTATCTCTAACACTGGAGATTTCCCCCAATTTTCCCTTTATGTCATAGATTAGGTTGTGGAAGGTTGATTCTGATAATGATTGACATTTGGGGATATTTAAATTTTTTTTACTACCTCATTGTCATTACATTACGGTTTCTAAAATATCATCTAGTTTCCATTTATTCCAGATTTTAACTCAGCTGTGTCTTTCTTTGTGATCCCCTTACTCTACTTACAGATACCAGGATCTTTCATGGATTTCAAACATCAAGCAGATTTCTGAAAATTTATTGATTCCTTTGGTAAGTAATTTTTCAGTGACAGAGTTTCTTTTTTCCTTTATTGTGCTTCCTATTGGATATTTTGTTTATTGTTGTTGCTTGCTCATTTTTGAGAGGAAGTTAAACTAGACTTTTTTTCATGCTGCCAACAGATGGCCCCAGTCCCTCTGGGGTTCCACCGTCTCCCTTCCTTGCCCGTACCCGAGGGGCATGAGCTCTACCCCAGCAGCAGGTTCCCAGCCTTCCAGCAAAAGAAGGGTCTGTGGCCCTGGGACTCTTGTTCTTTGTCTAAGGGTGAGCTGGGGTCCACTTTGTGGTTTTGATTTTTTTTTGCTTTTTTGGTCTGGACATAGGTCATAGAGTCCTAAGCTCCAGGGAGCTGGGCTTCTAGGGCTCTGCCTCTGGCCCCATTTCCCATGATGTGCTAGGATGCAGCACCTGTTACTGTGAGCACTGTCATATTGTTAGGGTTTTAGTTCTGAACACAGGGCTAAGGAAGGGGAAAAAGCAAATAAATCATAATAAGTGTGCTGTTTCACAAAATTAATATTGAGCAGAAAGGCTGGTGACTCTCTTCTTTTTTGCAGATGCTCTGATCCTCACACCAGGGGAAGATGATGTGACAGAAAGTCCTCCAGGAGGGAACAAACTCACACCTTGACCCATTTCCTCCAAGATTTAAATGTAGGATCTAGAGGCCAGACTGTGGTATCCCTAATCACAATCCAGTGGCAGCAACAAGCAAAGGAACTCACAAATGAGAATAAAGACAGGTAGCATTATGATACAGCCTTGGCACTGCATGAGGAAAGGCTATGTCATACATACAGCCATGAGATATTTGAAAGCCCAAGAGTGGGAAATGAAGCCAGGCTTTATGAGATTTCCTTATGTCTGGGAAACCAAAGAACTCTAATTTTTTAAAGGAGATTTACACTGCAGGATGTAATGAGCATTCTCTGGGTAAGAGGCAAATGATCATGCACCCCATACTGGTAGCAGTGAAAGATCAGAAGTCTGGTGTAACCTAAAGCTACCAAAACCTTCCTCTTTACATGCACAACACTGTCCTCTCACCTTGGGACACTCTGTGAGTCCTGTGTATCCCCTTGTGGAAGGGGCTGCTGGGAAGTGCTGCGTGGAAGCCAACCTCAGTGGGTCAGGTCTGAAGCTTGGTGGTTATGGCTCCCGGGCTCCATCTTGCCTTGGCCTTAGATAATCCACCATAACCTGGCCTGGAAGAGAAAAACCATCAGAGGTAAAGACAGTCCCTTCCCTTCCTCTCCTCTCCCTGACCTTCTGCTTGCTTGGTGGATTGGTTCCATTCTCCCATTTTTTTTAGAATTGAATTTCTTTGCTCCACCTCAACATGACACAGACGTGACTGCCTTAGTCCCAGCTCTGAGCAGCTTCTCAGTTCAAGTGCTCAACAGAAACCAAGTTCCTGTGTCCCTGGGTTAAAGTCTGGGAATCTTATAATTGATTTTAAAATATTATTCTTTTTAATGGGCATATAATTCTAGTACATATTTATGGGCCCAATGTGATAATTAATGCATGTATACCATGTGTAATTATCAAATCAGGGCAATTAGCATTTCCACATTCTTATGCATTCATCATTTCTTTGAGTGTGGAGTCTTCTAACTCCTCTCTTTTTGTTCTTTATAAAATATACAGTAAGTTATTATAAGTGACAGTCACTCTACAGTGCTACAGAATACAATAACTCATCCTCCTAACTAACTATATTTTGGTACCAGTCATTAGACCTCATTCTATTCTCTTTCCTCTTCCTAGATTATAGTAACTATTCTCTTCTCTTCTTTGATACCAACTATTTAACTTCCACTTATGAATAAGATTATGCATTATTTGTCCTTCTGTGCTTACTTTATTGTATTTAACATAATATCCTCTAGTCTACCCATTTTTTCCCACAAAATACAAAATTTCATTCTTTCTTATGGCTGAATAATATATATACTTTCACTTGTTTCCATCTGTTCACCCATTGATGGGCACCATGCTTGGCTCCATATCTTGACTGTTGGGTATAGAATGGCAGTAACGTGAGAGTGCAGGTATCTTTTTGATTGGCTGGTTTCATTTTCTTTGGAAATAGTCCCAGAATTAGGATTGCAGAATTTTAAAATAGCTCTGTTTCTAGTTTTTTGCCTGTTTGTTTTTTGAGGAAGCTCCATAGTGTTCTCCATAATATCTATAGCAATTTGTATTCTCAGCAGAAGTCTATAACCATTCGTTTAAAGTCTGGAAAGAATAATCTCATTGATTATCAGTGCACAGTCACCCCTAGCTAGAGGTGGGACTGTCAGCTCAGCAGAGCTTACAGCAGCAGGCTCTGGGAGCGGAGAGGACAGAGCAGGTAAGAAACTGGGCAAGTGTCTGCCATCATTTCCACTGCTTTGTTGTGTTTCCTTTGAGTGGTTTAACCAAAGAATTCACCGAGTGCTTCCTGTTAGGCTGTTAGGCTGAGGACGCTTTACTTGCGACACCCTTCTGTGATATCAGGTCACCAGCCACATACCTGTCATCTGACTATCTGGGAAAAAGACTGTGAACCACTTCAGCACCTGAGCATTTTAAATCTGGAAATCTCCTGAACTTTGGGGAAGCATTAATGTTTTAATAAAGCGTGGTGAGTAGTGCCAATACATGATTATTCTAATTTGAAGTCAGCAATTCAGAGGGGACAAGAAACAGCAACAATAAAAGAAAAGTCTAGGCAGTGTGAGGTTGAGGATGTATAGTATGAGGTAATAAAATTCTGCTTCCCTTTTGTTTTATAATTTATCTAGGCCACCATAAAACTAACCTACTATATATTCTGCTTCCTGAATCCCCAGGCAGAGTTGTGCCTCCCCTTGCATTGCTATAGGTCTTTGTTCATATCTCAATTTACCATTTACCAGGCTGAATTGTGTTTATTTGCTTATGGGTCTGTTTTCCCTGCTAGACCAGAATCTCTGGGGAAGAATCTGTCTTGTGTTTGTCTTTGTACTCCTAGTGTAAATTGGATTTAAACATAGTGAAATTTCAATAAATATTTGTTGGATGAACTGGACCCAGGACTTGTTGAGCCACCCATACTCCATGGTGAACAATCCTCCAGACTTCCGCTTCTCACTCCATCCACATCCTCTTGTGGTTCACTGCTTCCTATCATCTGCTTCCTTTCAGATTAGAGGTTTTACCCAAATTCCAACCCACATAACCCTTGCAGTCTTTTTCCGTAAAGTCTAGCCCCTGAATCACGTTCCTCCTAGTACTGCTTGAGATGAACAGGCAGATCTCTAGCCCCATGATACAGCACTGCCTGAGCATGGATTCTTGTTCTCCGTGGATCTTTTGTTTTCTTGTGCACATTATATAAGACAGGTGTCCCTGTACTCTTGTGCCAGTATGCGACATATTTATGCTCCATAAGCACTTGCACACTGCAGCCTCCTTACTCCATGTCCACCCTATTTGCATCATACCTGTGTCATGCTATTGCCTGATTCTTGTATTCTTCAGTCTGCACCCATCATGAACTGCATGCAAACACCACAGCACGCAGTGCCCTTGCTTCTCTGGGTCACTATGCAAGTGGCTCCATGTGAGTCCTTCCTGATGTTTTTCAGAATTCCTTCTTACGCTTGTACTAAGGTAAGAGAGGGGAACACTAAGTGTTTCCGCAGCTGGATCATTGCCATGGCCAAGATCTCAAATAGTCCTTTCCTGAAGCACAAACTGGGATGTGCTGACCCCTTGTAAAACCAAAGCAAATTTGTGTTTGGCTTCCTGGCTTAGCTTGCGAGGCAAAGGAGACCTAGGAGCTGGCATGAAACCTCCCCAGGAGGAGACTCAGCTTCAAGGAGCAGACTCAGCTTCTTTGACTAAGGGAAGCTTCAGTCTGGCATGAAAGCAGGTTTTTTTCTTTCTCTTTTTTGGTGCCAGGAATTGAACTCAGGGACTCATTTTACCACATAGGTGCTGCACCACTGAGCTATATTCCTGGCATAAGAGCAGGTTTTGTTAGGGATCACAGTGATAGCAAGAGTTGAATGGCCCTGCCATAACAAAATACCACAATCTAGGTGACCTGCATCAAAATAAAAGTATTGTCAAACAGTTCTGGTGGCTGAAAGTTCAAAATTAATTTCATGGTCCTTCTGAATCTTGTAGGATATTATATTAACTAATTTCCTTTTGCTAGGACAGAATACCTGACACCTTCAGCTTACAGGAGAGATTCATTTTGGCTCATAGTTTTAAAGGGTTCAGTCCATGTGTAGTTGCTTGGCTTAGAGGCAGAAATGGGTTGGTAGAAGAAATCTTCAGCCTCCAGAACCATGAACTAAATAAACTGCTACATTAAGTCCCCAACTTGTGATTGAGTTCTGTTCTGGGAGAATTGTTTGTAAGTCAGATTTGTTCATAAGCAGACAAAGTGAGTTATATAGTACACCTATGAAAGCTCACAATTCAGTTGTTTGTACATTGTGGACTTTTATTCTTCATGAATTATCTGGCCACAAGTATTTTGTTATAGTAACAGAAAATAAACTAAGACACTGTTCTTCCCACTAGATTCTTTCTAAAGGAGCTACTCACAAGGAAAAATGGCTAAATGAGGGATAAAATACCACCCTTGAGCACTGGGCAAGCCTAGTAGTTAAAGGCAGTTCACTGATTTCTGGGATCCCACTAATGATGTTACAACATTGTCTCCTTTACAGACAGCTAGGAATGCAGGAGTCAGAGAGACGCTGTAGGGAGAAGTACTGGCGCAAGATAGCTTAAGATGAGGAGGAAGAGTTCCAGGCACTGGTGTAAAGGACTCCATTTCAGAGCAGAACAGGTCTACCGAGGGGCTGTAGGTGATGTTGCCCAGTTCTTTGAATCAGGATTTCACATGGGAAATTAATCTGAGTACAGTGGTGGGTATAGCAGTGTACATTATCTGTGTGATGACTCTGCTTTGAGAAGTTGGAGGAGACAGAATGAACTCCAGATATTGGGCTAGGAGCTGATCAAAGCTCTCCTCTAGTCTCTGGGCACAATTACTAGGCATATGGATTTATCCAGTGCAGGGTATGATGGCTGTGAAGAGATGGTAGAGGAATTGAGCATAGTTATAAAAGACAGAAACCAAGACAGAACCTGAGCTTTGGTCAGCATGCCCATTTTGTTGAGGATCCATTACACAGTACATTATTTCCATCACTTGTTCAGTCTTTGTGTGTTTCTTTCCAGCTATCATACTCACTTGGCAAAACAAACCAGGGTATCCTCAACCATGCACCACTTTGGATTAAGCAACTGTGTGTGACTGGAGAAAAAGTCAAGCCAAGAAGCTTTCTTTAACATTCATAATCTCAATCTGCTGCCCAATATTCAACATGTATCTAATAAACTTGCTTCTCCATCCCTTGGGGTATTATTTCATACCTTTGCCTGTCTTCTAAAATCTTTGACTTCATTTTTGTATCCTTCAAGATGATCTGATTTTCTATGGTCAAATGAATTTATCTGAAAAATTAGAACCATCAGATATAACTCCCCCTCGCCTATGTCTGCATTTGTTTGCATCTTCCCCATTCTGCTATCCTAGTATAAAGGCAAGTGCTCCTGGGTCTTCTGTGGGCTCTTGATCCTCACCTCTGTCACCCTCTAAAGGTTTTATCCCTCGGGCTACTTTCTTTTCCTCCAAAACTACCAGACCTCCCCTTTCTGAGAGGGCTATTTCCCTCAGTTCACAAAAATAATAGACTCTTCTTTATCCCTAAGAGTCCTTCCTTGTTTCCCTCATCTCTCTCCAACTACTGCCCATTTTTCTACATCCCTGCATAGGTTAATGTCTCTAAATATTTGTCTACATACTTATTTCATGCTTTCAACCTTGGAATAGTCTCCAAATTTCTCGAATTAAGTGTCTTTTATCCTGCCACCAAAATGTCACATGTCACCAAACTTCCCATGGTGTGGAATCTAGTAGGTAATATGTATTCTCAATTTACTCTGTTGCTCAGTTACTTTACACTGGGATGGCTACTCCTTTATTTGATACCATGTGTTTGGATTTCTTCCTATGTCTTATACCTCTGAAAATTTTTTTCTGTCTCTCTTACAGGTCTTCTTCTGTCAACATCTACTTACTGATTTCTCACTAAGTTTATCTGTGTTCTCCACTATCTTCTTATATTATTTTCGTTGCACAAAATATCATTTACATGCTGATGGTGTTTAAATTTATATCTCTACCTTAATTTATCTTTTGATCTCCAGACATACATATCTAACTCACTTCTTATACTTCCTACTTGGATATATTATAGGTGTCTCAACCTAAATACATCAAAAACAGAGCTCTTGATTCTCTTCCCCTATACCTTCAACTAAATGAATTCCTCTCATAGTCTACTAATCAATTTCAGCAAATTACAAGACCATAGTCATTTGCTTAAGACCAAAATAAGGTGTTATTCTTTTTTCTTCATCTTTAAGAAAAATCAACAAATCCTGTCATTTCTATCTTCTGAGTGTATTTTCAATCCATCTGTTGGCTTTCTTCATTCTTCACCAGTCAAAACCTTCAGAATGTTTCCCTCGGATGACTGCAGTGGCCTCTTGACTGGTTACACCAATGTCCTTTAGCTTTAGTCTATTTTAACAGAAAGATCAGAGAAATCTGTAAAAAACAAAATAAGTCACGTTTACCCTGTACTCTCAAAATCCTTCATCATCTTTGCATTGCATGTTTTTTATACTGATGTATAATTTATGCACAACGACAGATGCAAATTTTTTATTAGTACATGTTTTGATACATAATAAATACACTCATCTTGGGGAGTTGGTGCTTGTCGATATCACATTTTAATCCTTCTTACTTCCCCTTCTGTTCCCCTCCTCTCCCTCTTTCTCTAAATTCCCTTTCCAGTTGCAAAAAGTCTATTTCTCATTTCCTCTTATCTACTTTTATTTTGTTCTTTAAATTATTTATGCTTTGGGTTTCTCATATAAGAGAAACCATTGATACTTCATGTTCTATGCCTCATTTATTTCACTAAGCTCTGGGGTTTCAAGTAAAAGATGCAAATTTTATGTGGTCTATTCAATGAATTTTCATAGTTGTACACACAAGTAGCCAACACAAGTTTCATCTTATGCCAGTAGTTGGTTCCCTTTTCCTTATCTAGCAGTATTTTGTTTTATGCATGTACCAAACTATGTTTATTTGTACCTCTACTGAATGATGAATTTTCCCCAGTATTGGTCTATTATAGATAATGGTGTTTTGAACATTCACATATAAGTCTTTGTGTAATCATATGTCTGTCAGGTAGCTAATTATTAATAGAATTGCTAGGTCAAATGGCAAATTCATACTCAGAGTTTTAAGAAATTGTCTGTTTTCCAAAGTGATTGCCTTTTTATTGTATTGAACATAGAATCTGAACTCCTTACATGGGTAAAATTCTCTTCATTTTCCATGTTTCCTCTTTCTCTCTTTACTTGTTCTACTTCTTTTTTTTTCCCACCTCTATTCTCATCTCTGCTACTCCACTTATCTGGTTCCTAGAACCCTCAGTTCCTGATCCCTCAGGCTTCAGAGAGCCTATTTTGCCCTCTCCTATTAAAGGAGCTTCCCTCCTGTCATTACCTATTACTCCTTCTTCTTTATTGCTTTTCTGTTCTTTCTTCCTGTTCCCAACAATGATCACTAATTTATGATTATTTTTTCCCTTTACTTACCTTTCTATCTCTTCTTCACTAGATTGCATCCTCCATGAAGGCAGTCCTGTGTCTTCACCACTGTGTACACAGCTCTCAGCACAATGCCCAACATGAAGTAAGTGCTCAACTATTATTTGCAAAATGAATGACTCTAGTGAGTAGAATTTGGTTTGCCTTGTACATACTCCCGGGTTGGGCAAGAATATTCCTCATGTAGTAACCCTCTTCAAAAACCTAGTGCCAAAGAAGGAACACAAGACTTCATTCTAAGAAATCTGAAAACATTTCAAATGAATGTGCCTATTCATTTATATAATTATATGGAGCACTTCCAAAAAGCACTCATTCCAAGTGCTTCAGGAAACCAGAATAATGAGTCTGAGTGCTGAGAGGAGATAAACTGCCATGGAACCCAAGGTTCTGGGAAAATCAGGACCAACACCCTGAGCATGGCCTCACTATGTGGAAGGATACTGTCCCAAAGGGTTAGAACGAGTCTGTTGGCAGAAAGTGGAACACCCAGCCAAGCCTGGGAGCTGCTTTGTTAAACTGAACACGAATGCTTCATACCCGAGGAATGAAGTCGGTTTTGTATTGCTGTAGAGAAAGTGTTGCTTGACTAATCCAGCTTAGCCTCCATCACCTGGGTTCCCAAATATATATACTTGCATTAAAGATTCACATTCATGACTTTTTCCCAGCCTCAGAAGGTGAGAATGCGGTTGAATATAAACAACAAGCAGACGCAGTGGTGCCTCCTGCATAAAATGTAGCCTGGAAGGTTGGATCAGGAATGAAACAACTGATGAATAAGGGCATATTTTATTTGTTTCAAAGACAGTATGCTTTTGTACTTTCAAAAGAACGATTTTTCTTAGTTATTCTAAATGGATAGAGAAGTAACCGACCTCCCTGGGAACCAAACTATATCATAGAGGATTCTTAGTTGAAAAGCAGAAGAAATGGACTGTGATGCCTGAAACAAGAAAAGAAAAGTTTTTGGAAAAATGACAAACAGCCCTGAGATTGAAAAATGGTTAGAAATCAGATGCCTGGAAAAACACAAACCTGGGGAGCCCCAAAGGTACTGGCTGCAGAAGCCTTTCTCTACAGCTCTTCTATCTAAAGATTTAGATTAAAAATTCCTGTATGGGGGCCGGGGATTTAGCTCAGTGGTGCAGTACCTGCCTGGCAAGCATGAGAGCCTGAGTTCGATTCCAAGCACCCCCTCCAAATAAAAATAATAAAAATAAAATAAAAATTCCCGTATGGATGAACCTGACTGACCTAGTGTGGATCACACACCTACTCCAGGGAGTTGTGATTTGGAACGTGGACTTCTCAGGGCCACTAAAGCCAGAGGGAGTAGAGTTCATGAACGCCATTTCACAAGGGAATTTATGTAGGACTTTCAAAATAAGCTGTTTAGTATTCTACTAGTAGTAGAATATCAATAACCTTATAAGTTTATTATTAACCTCATGGACATTTGTATAATGCAGTTATCCTATGAGTTGTATCATACGGATGAAATGAAATACACTGCTTACCATTAAGTAAGGTCCTATGTAATCCCAGGAGACAATGAAAAAGACACATAAATGCGTTTATGTTATGGCTCCTTTGGTTGCAAGAAAACAAAACTCATTCATAGTTACTCAAGTAAAGAAGTGTGTTTATTGCAAGGATTCATGTTTCTCACAGAATCAAAAGACTCATATGAAATCAGCGCAGCTGAGCATCAGGGGAGGTGAGCAGAGCAGAAGCAGCTGGCTCTACCTTCTAGCTCCCTTTCTTGGGCCACAGGCCCTTCTCTCCTCTCTAGTTACCATCAGTTCCATTTTACTTTCTCTGCAAGACAGCTTCTTCCCTTTACTCATCAATGTGTAAATGGTTGCTATTACTTTCAGTTTGCAGGACCAGGGATATAGCTCAGTGGCATAAGTCCCTGCCTGGAAAGCACCAAGGTCCAGAATTTAATTCCCAGTAACTACTCAAAAAATTATTGAATTCACAGGACCTTCTTACCAGCAACCATCAGTGATCTTGTGTCAAGTTCTCAAGATAGGATCTGTTCATGGCTTGGTACAGTGTCAACAATCATATTGTCATGTTTGGAGTCATGGAATCACCCTAGTTCAATTCAGTGCTAGCAGTGAGCATACATGTATTTTGAGTGGGTGTTGAACAGATGGGAATATTTGTGTGAAACTCAAATGGGGCGTGTCTATGGGACGCTGATGTTTTATTTACTTCTCTGATTGCTGAGACAAAATACCCAACACCTGAAGTTAAAGGAGGAAATGTTTATTTAGCTCACAGTTTGTAGAGGTTTCAGTTCATAGTTGGCTGGTGCCAGGGCAGGATGGCATGACAGAGGAGTCAGAGAGGAGAAACTGTTTATGGCAGACAGAAAGCAGAAGGTACCACAGCTCTTTCTATTCCTTATATCTTACCTAAGCTACCTACCCTTAATCCTGGCATTGCTCCACAGATCAATTCCAGCATCGCATCCTTGATCCTGGCAACACAAACCCTAGATCCAGCCATCTCTGAAAAGCCCTATGACTGCATGAGGCTTTGGGGAGATATCTAAACAAAAGCCATAACAATTTCTTTTACAACTTACAATTACAATAAATTTGAAGAAATTGCATGACTGAGGTTGAAGTAGAGATGGCCCTATTGCACCTATGCTTTGGAAGATGTTGGCAGAGAAAAGGGTGAGAGATAAGGTAGGTGCTTTATGAGGTAGTAGAACAGAGGGGTGGTGCATATCTGTTGCTTTTCTAATCACAGTCCTTCTGCTTTTTACATTTTATTTCTAGTGCTCAACCTGCCTGGATGGTTCAGCATGGTGTCCCATTGCTCTGACCACAGGTGGGCTGGTTTTCTCCATTCACCAAGCTCATGATTGGATCAAAGATGAGCAAGTGGGCCAAATAGATTCTTTTCTTAAGTTTTCATATAAGCTTCTTGTTAATGATAAGTACTTTCTATTGACTGGATTGAGATCTATAACAGAATAAACCAGGCTCCCTTGTGGCCATTGCTGCTATTGCCTGGAGGGAAACCTCTTCAGTGTATAAAAATGAGGCCAACAAGCAAATAAAACCAGGCCCAAGGGACACAGGGAAGACAACTATATTGGCTGAGCATTTGTGTTTGTTTGGGCCTAGATTTCTCAACTGTTGAATATCAATGCTTATTTAAGGTTTCCGTCACTTGCAACAAAAGAGCTCAGACTAACAGAAATAAAATTTTGTTTGTATGCCCAAATTACAAAGAAAAGGAGAGTCCCAAGAAAAGATTTGAAAGCAGGGGGAAAAATGCTATTTTAATATAGTAATTATTACCTTAGAATATTTTCTTTTAGCTTTTTTCATGTATATGTGCATTAAATATAGTTGTAATCATAGTTTATAAATTTCATTGCATGTGATGAGCATTTTCCCCATTGTTGGATGGTTTTCACAGACTTTTTTGTATAATTTAATACCTGTTTTATACTGTTAGGATGTAGTAAAATTGAATTAATCATTCCTGTGTTGATTTTTTTAAGGAATTTCCCAAGTTTTCATAGTAATAAGGTGAGGGTCAACCTAAAGGAAAAGTCATTTGTTTTGGGAAATGATTAATTCCAGGGCAGGAATTAATCATTCCCCAATCAGGGAGGAAGTCCTGAGATTGGGAGAGGGAGGAGCTTCCTTACTCGTACTGTTCCCATGAGCAGGTTTCCCCTGTGGAGTATGTGGCCTGGCGCCAGAGTTCCTTCAGTCCCCAGCCTCTGAGCACTGTGCACACCGTGGCCAAAATGACTTCACGTGAAAGCCAACAGCATCTATCTGGTGAA